>CAIGQW010000302.1:17676545-17693502 GCA_903798125.1 Danio choprae | reverse complement strand
TGTGTGTGTGTGTGTGTGTGTGTGTGTGTGTGTGTGTGTGTGTGTTCCTTTAAGGGAAAATTATCCTTAACACCGGAACAACCAGAATTCTATAACTACTAGAGTTACTATAGCGGCCATTCTGACCCTTCTCATATAAGACGTCATACTGTCATGTCATATTTATATTCAAAGCTTCTACTGAGATATTAAAATTAAGCTTTGGATGTCTGTCGTCATATTTAATTAAGTCAGCACCCTAAAAATAAATTTCTTTGCAGAACTGAATATGATGTTTTGAAGGACATATCTGAAGTAAAGTTATGCTTTTGCCAACAGAAAGTTATTTTTTTGTTAGCAGGAAGTTGCTAGGCAACAGAAGCACGCATATTTCAGTCACAGGGACAAATAGTAGACACTGAAATGGATGTGGTCATTTTGACCGCTATGGTAATTAAACATAGAAATACTCAGAGCTCTTTGGTGTTTTGTAATTTTAATAAAATAACAATGTTAGAAAAAAATATACACATATTTAGGAAAAGTCAGGGTATTATAGATACGTCTGTTTTATTTCAAATGTAATTATTATTCAAATGTAGTTTTGTTCATAAACTATAAGCCAAGTCTTACCTGTAATCCTGGAGTCCCTGGCTCCCCTGTTTTCCCTCGTCGACCCTGCGACACAGAAAATGCAAAAATAAGAAAAGACCGACTGTTTGGGCAGGTTTTGGCAAAGCTGGGGTGGCAATTAGAAGACGACAGCTCCTCTTGTCACAGTGACTAATTTGCTTTTAATTAACAGAAAGAAAACAGCTTAATTGCAGAGCTCTGTGTGGTGCATCCCGTTCTCTTTATACCACCTCCCTTCCAGCTGTGACAAACCCAGACCACATCAATCACAACAGGCCCTCGGCGACAAACAGAAAGGGCCCCTGTGAATGGCCCCGAAGGCTCGGCTGGACATAATGGACTATTCACAAATATAATAACCAGCTTCAATTCGTATGCTCTGAACACACAAAAAATGGCAAAGTGCGTGAGGTGGGCTCAATGAAAGCCGTCAAAACTGCCAGTCACTGGTTTAATTTTCGGCGCTGCACGACGATCGGAAAAACTGACATGAAGACAGCCGGTGTGGCAACCTCGGGGAAATTAGTTTCCACATTGTCCCTCGATGAATGAGCTGGACGTTTCTTTGATGGCTGCGTCTTCTTGTGCTAAATTAATTTTATGGAGACGTTTTATATACAAGCGCATGGTGCAATTTCAGCAATATGTACGGCATTATTAGGAATTCACTAGGGGGAGGTCTTTTTTTTTTTTTGTCCATGTTTGTGAGATCTCTGGTCATGAAAGAGGATGTTGAACGTCCACACAAAAGGCAGTGGCTTGTCTGTATCCTCAGAACTGTTCATTTACATAGTCTTTGATTAGATGATGTCGGGCTTTGCCCGTGTTTGTCATTTTCATTACCAGCAACATAAAGAGCTTCCAAAGAATGAAGTGCTTTCATCGTCAGGCCCTGTATGAGTGCATGCGTGCCAGCAATTTCACTGTAATAAGGGAATACTGACTTTAATGATGAAACATTATAGAAGAGGATTTGTGGGAGATATTTGTGTTTGAAATGTCCTGTTCATTCTTGATGTCCTGTACAGCCTCATTTAAGAGTGTTGTGAAAGGTTGCCTGGGTGTTTTTAGGTTGTTGTTCACTAATCTGTTTGCACCACTCTTAAAGGGATAGTTACCCAAAAATGAAAATCAATATAATTTAGCTGAGTTTGAGTCAAATTTTCCCTTTCTGACAACCTTAAAAAATTCAGGGTTCCACACAATTCATTCTAGATTAGGTTAACTTAATTTTTAAAGTGGATTAAACATAACATAATTAAGCTTTTTCAAAAAAAATTGACAATTAAGTTTGACAATTGTTTAACATAAATGTCATGTTAATTGTTTAACATAAAACAATTAAGTTGTTTATAATTTAGCACATGACCAAGGGAATAAACAGGATAATCAACATATTGAAAAACAGAAATCTTTCATTTGTGTTCTGAAGATGAACAAAGGGTATGGATTTTGAAACTATTATTTTCTTGCTTTGACTTTTTGTTTTGTTTCTAGACCAAATATCAAACAAAGATTAAATCAAGAATTATTTTCTAGACAAAAAATAAATAAATAAATTTTGTTTGCAAAAATAAAAAGTTAAAATTGAGTTTTTTTCTTAAAAAGCGTAGGATGTTTTCAACTCAATATACTTTATTGTCCCCAGTGGGGAAACTTGTCTTGGACCCTAGGCCCGCATTTGCACACTAAACAAACCAACACCTTTATAATACAAATAAAAAAATAAAATAAAATAAAAATCACATTCAAAGAAGATAATTAAATATTTAGAAGTCTAATTGACATGGGTAGAAAGAATATATATATATTTCTTAAAAACGATTGTATCTGCAGTCTGCACACATGCAGCCTATATCATCTACCATTAGGCGGTAACTCATACTGCCTGTACAAGATTTTAAGCTGGATTTTTTTCCTCACATTATCTTCTTATCAACAAGATTTTGATTCAACAAACAATTGAAATGAATCATTTATTTCTATAGCGTTAACAGACAAAGCCCTAACTGTAAGATTTACACTAAAGAACATGTGAAAATCCAACTGAAAGTAGAAACTCCTACACATCTACTGCATATATTTCAGCAAAATATCAATTACTGGCTGAAATTGTTCAGTAATGACATCATAATTATGTTTGTTTCACTAACTGAGGCATTATTAAACAGAGAGAACATGAGGAAATGTTAAAGGGAAGGTTGCAAATTGTAATTCTCACGGCTTTTGAAAGTTTATATTCATCATATGATTATGCTGCTCAGTGAAAATCAGATGGTTGTTATGAGTAATGATATGTTAACAGTGAAATAGGTCAGTGAATGATTTGTTCCAGATTTAGTCTGTATTTTCTGAATAAGACAAGCTATTTGAAACAAGAAAATGACTTAATTCTGCTATGCTAAACACATAATGAATAATGTATTTTCTGCTTTTACTCCTATACTGTATTAAGCTCTTTTATAGTAATATCTCAGTGGTGATGATAAGATACACTTCATGCATTATGGAAAAGGGGGATAAAGCGTTAAATGCAAGGCAGAAGTTGTAAACTCAATCAATACCATAAATCTGCATATTAAACACCCTCTGATGTTTCACCGTGCAGAAAAGTATAAGTCGCATCTAGTCAGGGCAAGTTGAAATAATGACTTGATTTTATAAGACTGCATACCCACATAGATTTCACTTACTAAGGTTAATATAACACATATATACATATTTTAACACTTTTCTTTTCATTATTTAAGCTATGAAAACATAGAATATCATTTTTAACTTATAAATTATTTATATTTTTGCTTCATATTTTGACTAAAAGTCATTAGTAGTTTTAAAACTAAAACAGAAATTACTCGAAATAATCATGGAATCCAGAAAACTGATAACTTTGAAATGACCTTTTTTTAATCTGCATATAATATATGACGGCAGCACGGTGGCGCAGTGGGTAGCACAATCGCCTCACATCAAGAATGTCGCTGGTTCGAGCCCCGGCTGGATCAGTTGGGATTTCTGTGAGGAGTTTGCATGTTCTCCCCGTGTTGGCGTGGGTTTCCTCCGGGTGCTCCGGTTTCCCCCACAAGTTCAAAGACATGCGGTATAGGTGAATTGGGTAAGCTAAATTGTCCGTAGTGTATGAGTGTGAATGGGTGTGTATGGATGTTTCCCAGTGATGGGTTGCAGCTGGAAGGGCATCCGCTGCGTAGAACATATGCTGGATAAGTTGGCGGTTCATTCCGCTGTGGCGACCCCAGATTAATAAAGGGACTAAGCCGAAAAGAAAATGAATGAATGAATGAATAATATATGACAAATTGTAGAAATATAACTGATCATTATGATGAAAAAAAATCTAATTCAATTCAGTTAATATAAATAAAGATTTTAACTAAATTAACTAAATTAATTTTACTAATTTTACTAAAATTAACTACATTTTTCTATCTGCATATAATATATTATGGTTGAAATATAACCGATCAGTGTGATGATAAATAAAATAAAAAACAAAAATAATAAAATAAAAATTTATTAAATTAATCTAAATTAAATGCAATAAATTAAATTAAAATACAATAAAATAAATTAAGGGCCTCACGGTGGCGCAGTGGGTAGCACGTTCGCCTCACAGCAAGAAGGTTGCTGGTTCGAGCCTCGGCTGGGTCAGTTGGCATTTCTGTGTGGAGTTTGCATGTTCTCCCCGTGTTGGCGTGGGTTTCCTCCGGGTGCTCCGGTTTCCCCCACAAGTCCAAAGACATGCGGTATAGGTGAATTGGGTAAGCTAAATTGTCCGTAGTGTATGTGTGTGAATGAGAGTGTGTGGGTGTTTCCCAGTGATGGGTTGCAGCTGGAAGGGCATCCGTTGCGTAAAAAATATGCTGGATAAGTTGGCGGTTCATTCCGCTGTGGCGACCCCAGATTAATAAAAATGAATGAATGAGTGAATGAATAAAATAAATTAAATTAAATCAACATTTTAACTAAAACTAAACTGAATGTAAAACTTCAATTTACAGCAGCCAGTGCACCAATCTACTTAGAACACTACAAGAGTGTCACATTTTAATACAGTTGTGCTACATCAATGTTAAACCTTTAGTTCCTAAAGTACTGAGCAGCACACTCAGCAGTCACTTTATATATTAAAGTTAAATTCAGGCCAAGCACAAACACATTTTTCTAGAAATGCATCACCCTTTTGTTCTCCAGAGACATGAAGGCTGTTCCACAAGCTACTGTCTTGACAAAAGAAATCAAACGGGATCTAACAGGACAGAAGGAGACGTGGACAGCCCAGATGCACAACAACTCAAGGACAAGCACATCACAGTGTGTATAGTTGGAAAATCAGATGCTCAGCTAGAAACTTCACTGAACACCAACTTCATCTACAACAGCAAAGACTCTGAAATACTACACAGACCTTTCAAAAGCCCCATGCAAGTCTGACAAAGCAAAAGTGGTTAAAAATTGACAAAATGTCACACATATTCAGTGGTAAACTATGGATAAATGGTGTTGAAAGTCATATATTTTGACTTTGATTTTCTTTATTATTCACAAGTGGTAATTTATCTTTGGCTTTACCACATAACATCTACATCACATACAATTGAAGTTATTATTATTAAGAATTGTATAATGTATAATTTTTGACTCCTGTATATTTTTTCCCCAAATTCTGTTGAATGGAAAGACGATTTCTTTCAACACATTTCTAAACATAATAGTTTTAAAACTAATTTCTAACAACTGATTTATTTTAACTTTGCCATGATAACAGTACATAATATTTTACTAGATATTTTTAAGATACTAGTATTCAGCTTAAAGTAGGGCTGCACAATATATCTTTTTAGCATCGATATCGCAATGTGGTCATCTGCAATAGTCTCATCACCAGTATACGCAATGTTGAGTCTGGATTATAATTCATCATTTCGCAAATGTTTTTTGAGGTCTGTGACTGTGTAAGGGGTTTTAAAAGCAATTAGGCATAAGAAATTGTACTGTTTGTAACTTTGACAAATTAATAATGATTAATTTTATTGAATTGTTTATAAAACAAAGACTGCAGTATTATTTTACATTTGATTTCTCAATGACTGTACACCTGAATACAGACTCCTGTATCTTTTTCTTTATTGAATTTATCTATGCTTGTAGATTGTTTATTATATTTCATGCACTCCTATACAGAATCATCCCAATCAGTCCAAAATGATACATTTATTTACAATTCTAATGGCAGTTGGCACAAATGACATTTGATACACATTTTTCTTTACTTGAGGTTGCCTAAAACGATGGCAAAAGCTTTTTGATGGCAAAAGTTGAAATGTTATATTTAAGGGATGGGAACAGTCCTCAATAATGACAATTATATTACCTTTCATCCCCATTCTGATGCTTAGTTTGAACTTCACCAGATCATCTTGACCACATCTACATATCCAAATGCATTGAGTTATTGGCAGATTAGATATTTGCAATAAATAAATAAATGGATAAAGATCTATCAACTATCTTGTTAACATAATTAAAGGGATAGATCACTCAAAAACGGCATCAAGGGATTTACTCACACTTGTTCAATCTATTTGAGTTTCATTCTTCTGTTGAACACAAAAGAAGACATTTTGAAGAATGTTAATTTATGGTACCCACTGACCTTCATAGTAAAAATTTCCAGTATCCCTGTATCTGTGTTTACACCCAGTAAACAGGTGTGAGTTCTGTGAACTGATGACCTTCACAGCCAATCAGTTATTTCTGTTAAATAACTCAAAAGTTAGCGGGAAATGGACGTTTTTGAATATACAGCATCGATTAGTACCGAATTCCAGTATCGTGACAATCCTAGTTTAAAGTGATATATGGTCTGAGTTGGTGTTGTATATTACGGTACAAAAACCTTGTAATAAACTGCCAGTACATTTTCTGTAATTTTACAGACTTACAGTTGAAGTCAGAATTATTAAATCCCTTGAATTATTCGCCCCCCCTGTTAATTTTTTTCCCCAATTTCTGTTAAACGGGGAGAAGATTTTTTCAACACATTTCTAAACATAACAGTTTTAATAACTCATTTATAATAACTGATTTATTTTATCTTTGCCATTCATTCATTCATTCATTCATTCATTCATTCATTCATTCATTCATTCATTTTGTTTTCGGCTTAGCCCCTTTAATAATCTGGGGTTGCCACAGCGGAATGAACCGCCAACTCATCCAGCACATGTTCCACGCAGCAGATGCCCTTCCAGCTGCAACCCATCACTGGGAAACACCCATACACTTCCATTTACACACATACACTACGGACAATTTAGTTTATCCAATTCACCTATAGCGCATGTCTTTGGACTTGTGGGGGAAATCGGAGCACCCGGAGGAAACCCACGTAAACACGGGGAGAACATGCAAACTCCACACAGAAACGCCAACTGACCCAGCTGAGGCTCGAATAAGTGACCTTCTTGCTGTGAGGCGAGAGCGCTACCCACTGTGCTGCCCTATATTTGCCATGATGACAGTAAATAATATTTTACTAGATATTTTTCAAGATACTAGTATTCAGCTTAAAGTTACATTTAAAGGCTTAACTAGGTCAATTAAGTTAACTAGGCAGAATAGGGTAATTAGGCAAGTTATTGTATAACGATGGATTGTTCTGCAGACAATCGGAAAAAAATATAGCTTAAAGGGGCTAATAATTTTGACCTTAAAATGATTTTTCAAAAATTAAAAACTGCTTTTATTCTAGCTGAAATAAAAACAATAAGACTTTCTCCAGAAGAAAAAATATTATCAGACATACTGTGAAAATGTCCTTGCTCTGTTAAACATCATTTGGGAAATATCTAAGAAAGAAAAAATACATCAAAGGGGGTTAAATAATTCTGATTTTAACTGTATTTCTCTACATACTAAAATGTCAATAAAAGTCATGTAGAGTCAAAATATCAATATTTTCAATAGCAGAGATCAATAACAGAGCAGAGATCAACATCCCATAATGCAATTCACAACCGTAAAAAACCCAAAATACAGAAACTGTTAATTAACAAGTACAAAAAAACTTTTTTTTTTTTTTACAGTGAAGTCAATGTGTACCATCAACCAGCATTCTTCAAAATAACTTCTTTTGTGTTCAACAGAGGAAAGAAACTCTTAAAGGATTAAAAATCATACAAGGGGGAGTAAACGGTGAGGTAACTTTTAAGCAGTTGAACAGGTGTACTAAATAAAGTGCCTGTTGAGTGTATCGACACACACACACACACACACACTCACACTCACACACACACACACACACACACACACACACACACACACACACACACACACACACACACACACACACACACAAACATATATATTCCATGAAGTGCCTTTGGCTGTTGGAAGACAGGTCAGGCAAGGGCATCGCTCCATGGCAGAAAGAAAGAGATCAATTGTGTGACACTCCACCCTTTCACACAGACCTCAGATCATTCACACACAGCGCCACCTCTGTCTCCTTTCTCCCTGTTGCTATGCAACACAGAGCGCCCTGTAAATCTGTAAATCCAAAGCCTTGATTATTATCGGAGTTCTTGCAAGGGCCAAGTTTAGGTCACAGACATACATTAGGGAGCACAAGCAGTTGTGGGAGGTATGAGTGAGTGAGTGTGTGTGTATGTGTGTGTGTGTGTGTGTGTGTGTGTGTGTGTAGAGACAGAAACAGAAAGACTGATTAATGAATGTTTACAGTAAATGCACAGATTTCCAATTCAAATAAATTAATTCTACCGCACAGTTTGAAAGTGCTTCAGAAACAATAGCTGTTGAATAACAAACTTTTTAATTACTGTTTACATGTTCGTCACATATTCTCAGGATTTCCATGTAAATAGAGAGTTACCATAATGAATAGAAGGAATGAGAATCACATGAGGTCAAACTGCTTGTACTTCTACAGTATTACCATTATAAAAAGATAGTTTTGATGGGTAAATTATACTGCAGGTTTTATTATGGTGGCTTGAGAAAGCCAACATACTGCTATACTACATAAACTTCTTCTTCTTAGACTATTTTAAGAACGCATCTTCTCCTAGACCGTTCATACTACAACCACCAAAGTAACTCCAAACCTCCAAACTATACTGAATTAAGTTGCTCTATCTTTTCCAACTGATCCGACTCACGGTTTTCCGAAAACTGACCTGGAAAATTCAGAAAAGTCCTATTGACTTAACATTGGACCAAACTGTCCCATAGACTTCCATTATAAAAACTCTGCTATTGACTTTACATTGGACATACTAACAACATACCAAATCATACTAAAAATATACTAATCGTACTACAAACATACTAACGGCATACTAACATACTAATCATACTAAAAACATACTAATGACATACTAACATACTAATCGTACTACTAACATACTAACGACATACTAACATACTAAAAACATACTAATGATATACTAACATACTAATCATACTACAAACATACTAACGACACACTAACATTCTAATCATCCTAGAAACATACTAATGACATACTAACATACTAATCATACTAGAAACATACTAATGACATACCAAGCCAGAAACATGCCAATCCATGCTAGAAACATGCTAACATATATGTCCTTTTCTGTCTATGCCAACTGTTTTAAACATTATAAAAACTACTTCAACTATTGTGAGAGTGGTTGAGCTTAAGCGCATTAAATGAACAGCCAATGAAAAGGGGGCGGGGCATGTCAGATATTAGAGAGCATTTGATTGGTCAAGCTTTGATGAGAAACTGACGTATGAGGTGATGTAGCTTACACGATGGATGTCAGCTTCTCCAGCCCGGCGACTAGACTGCAGCTCCACATAGGAAGTTTGGCCAGAGGAAATGACCATGCCTAACATAGCCTGCTTTCTCTCGAGGTTTTTTTTTCCCTTCACTTCGTCAATTGGTGAAGTTTTTTTTTTCCTCCACTGTTGCCACTGGCCTGCTTGGATTTGTGGAGCTGCGCTTCGGTGGATTTGCTCTTCAGTGTTTGAACTTTCACCAGTGGAACTTAAGCCACACTGAACTGAACTAAACTGAACTGAACTGAACTAAACTCAAAAATGTGGACTTTAATTGAACTTGTTAAGCTGCTTTGACACAATCTACATTGTAAAAAGCGCTATATAAATAAACTTGAATTGAATTGAATGTAAAAAAAACAAAAAACACATTGATCCATTTAGACGGGAGTGACAAACCGCAAGCTTCACATGTTTATATCGGTTTTATATCTTCTAAATGCGAATTGTGTCACTGTTTTGGAGCACACCAACATATAGATTTCCTTAAAAAGAACAAACTGAAAATAACATCTACAATTGGTTCATTTTAAATTCATGAGACCTTTAATAAATTAAGCACAATTAATTGAATCTACATGTAATTAATTAAGTGATCAAATATATTAAGCTTTGTTGATTATAAGTGACGTCTTTATAAAAAAATCTTGAATGATTTCAGGATCATGTGACAATGAAGACTAGCGTAACGATGCTAAAAATACAGCTTTGAATATAATACAATAATGAGAATAATAATAATACAATAATATAAAAGTAGCAAATAGAACATTTTAATTCTAATAGTATTTCACTGTTTTTACTTTAGGGTGACACAGTGGCTCAGTGGTTAGCACTGTCACCTCACAGCAAGAAGGTTGCTGGTTCGAGTCTCAGTTGGGTCAGTTGGCATTTCTGTGTGGAGTTTGCATGTTCATATGGGTTTCCTCGGGGTGCTCCAGTATCCCACACAGTCTGTGTGTGTGTGTGTGTGTGTGTGTGTGTGTGTGTGTGTGCATGTGAGAGTATATGGGTGTTTCCCAGTACTGGGTTGGAGCTGGAAGGGCATCTGCTGCGTAAAACATATGCTGGATAAGTTGGCGATTCATTCCGCTGTGGCGACCCCTGAAGAATAAAGAGACTAAGCTGAAGGATGAATGAATGGAAGAATGTTTTTACTTTACTTGTGAACAGATTAACACAGATTTAATGATTATAAGTGAATTATAAGTGGATTATAATGAATGTTTTCAGTTTAATGTCACCAGTGTAATGATGCAGTGTAAAAAATGCAACTGAATTAAACAATTCTGAATATTATAAAATATAAAATGAGTAACATTTTAATTCTAATAATATTTCACAATATTACTGCTTTCACTGTAAATGTGATCGAATAAGAGCAACTTTGACATATATAAGTGACGTCTTTCAAAACCATGTTTTTTTTTAATAGTGCTGTACAGTATGTAATTAAATATGTTTACATGCACTAAGTACAACATAACATCAGCCATTTATAGTTCAGTGAGATCCATTACAAATGATTCAGTGAGTAAGCAAGTCTTCGCAGACCAGAGTCAAACTGATGACTCCTCGTTGTTCAACATTGACTACGTTTACATGGACATCAGCAATCTAATTATTTGCCTCAATCTGAATAAGACAATAAAATGATTAAGGTGTTTACATGAGCTGCTTTTTGAATGTTCCATTCATGTTCTACATGTTGCATTGTTTGGTTAGCGTCATTACGTCACCATTCGACGCTAGTTTCCTCCGGCGTTTCCCACAACAACAGTTCGTGTTTGTCATGCCACCATGTGTGATTTTGGTCATTTCGTTTTTATTTTTGCAACAAGTTCAGCTGCATTTAATTTCTCACACTATGCGTGTAAGCAGATGACGGCAGATACAAATGGATGAGAGTATGCATTAAGGACTGGTTATCACCATAGCCATCGTTTTCCGCTCGCACCAAAAATGCGCTCTCCTGCTTGAAGCCATTCTCATTAGTTTTTTATCAAACGCCTGACAACTGCCATGTGTGCATCCTGTCACAAAATGTAGCCAAAAGTACTACAAAATGGTAGGCTAATAGTTTTATTAATGTGCTTACAAGTCTGTACTACATTTTAATAATGTGACTAAATACGAATACTCCATGTCTTATTATGACTTTAGTCATGCTGTATGTACGTTTTTGACTCTTCTAAAGCATAAACATAGCATAATATGTTTGCAGATATTTAAGAAACATGCCAAGTGAACATTCTTGTTTATCTAAAAAGCAATGCTGAAGTCAGTTATTCTGCTTTGCAAATGTGTTTTCCGTGCAGGAACGTCTGTCTTTGTTTTGGTTATTTTAACCTGCCCAATGTCACTTTAGCCAATTATATTTCAGCACCCGAGTTGCCTTGATGGAACACAGTGTATTTCATTCATTCATTCATTCAGAAAGGCTCTCAAAGCATGCGCTCATGACTGAAATGCGACCTCCGGTGGACTCCGAAATGAGACGCAGATTCAGAGTTCCACATGAGGTTATTAATTAGCAAATAACAGTAAATATTACAAGCGTAAACATTAGGTGAGCAGGTTACATTGTAACCCTGTGTCCTAACAACATGCTACGTGACAAGATTTGCAGTGATAAGCAATTTGGCTGTTTGCACCAGACGAAACACAACATAAATTTAAATACAGCCATTCAGAAGCACAGAATATGCACTCACTCATGAAATGGTAAGGTTTATAATCTATTTAATACATATTAAACCTCTTTAACATTATTAAATGTACATGCTGAATCACTGATATGTGTTGGTTTTGAGTCTAAAATGTCATGTAAAACGGCATTTAAGCTCACATTATTAGCATTTAACAAGAAGCAGTTTTTATTATATATCAATTCGAGGTGTTAGTTAGAATAAAAACTCCTTTTAATATGGAGAATATTCCTTCTACCGTGTGCCGTTGCTTTTATTTAGAAAACGATTTAAACCAGCCTTTAGGCTCAATCGTCAGACTCGCTCCTTTTGGTCCTCAATCTGGCAACCTGCGCTTGCATGTGTTTTGATCCAGGAATGCAATACCTAGTTCAACCACTGGGCATCAAACTTACATACTGCACCTTTAAGGAAATTAAAATAGCTGTTTACATGGTAGACTCTTAATCAGAGTATTGTCTTAATCGTATTAAAATTGGAGTAATAGTGTCCATGTAAACAAACTCATTCCTTCATTAATAACCACCATTATTTTTCAAGACTACACTAACAATGCCATGTTATGATGGTTGTATTATTGTGACACTCCCAATCTCTCCAACCAAATTTATAACAGATTTCAAACTCTCAACTTGTCATTTATTTCTCTTTGGTACTGAAAATTCGACATTTTTTCAGCAGCTTTATATCGTACAGACATTATAAATGCACTAATGCAACAAAACACAACAGATCTCCATCTGAACCGAATTTCCACAGTCTTATCTGATGGTTTTACCATGAGCTTTAATCTTTTATTTGAACTGTGCCCTATACGCAGAATTCCAGCATGGAAGAACTACACTAAGATGAAACGGGTTGCTTACATCTAACCCACTTCTGTCCTACCAGGAGCAAAGCAAACAAACATCAACCTGGGTAATCCATAAGCGGCACTCTAATCCTGATCCGAAATGTCAACAGTCTCACCAAGAGCCAGTGTGGGTCAGGTGCCATGGATTACAGAATATGTGGTAAAGGGACGTATAGGGGGGCATAGAAGAGGAAATGACGGACATAAAGGCAGATCTAGCATTTCAAAAGCTCCAATAATCTGCTGTAAACACACACACACATACTCCTACCAAGAAGAGGTCAGACGATAAGCCAGAAAGAGCCTGTAAATGGTCTGTCATTAAAGCAGCAAATCCTCTACACACGCACACAAATATATTTTAAATGAGCTGTTTTTAAGTCTCTTTTCCTCCCACTGCATATTCTTTCAGATATTTTGCTGTCAAGATCAAAGGCACCTGCAAAGGTCATGTCACTGATATTTGGGCCTTTCTTTTAGGAAAAATGCTTAGTGAACAATGCTATTTTGAATAATTCACACAATACAGCAAGGTCTTGACTACCTTAGTGCTGGATATCACACAGTATAAATATTAAATGCAGAAATATATGCATTAATGTAATCTTTGTTTAACTTAATTAAATAAATGATTTCCTTCGACTAGAAAAAAAATGTCCTTGACAACGATGTAGCTATGTGTTTAACAACCCTCATCTGATGAAGCTCAGTTCTTGTGTACTGTGCCATTTCTTTATTTATTTTTAATATATGATATTTCTCCACACACACACTTATTGGTCAATGAGAAGCACCATTAAACAATACAACTTAAATGAACATACAATATCATCTACACCATTTAAATAAAATATTTTTACCTCCAAACAGACATGAGTACAAACAGTACACGCAACGACCAAGAGACTGGTCAGACTTCATGTTACTCATGAGAAGACGAAGGACTGTTTGATGACTGAAATAGTGAAATTGCCTTAAACAATTGCCAAGTGTACTACAGAATGTTACGTTTTCAAATACTTGCAAAAATTATATTTTTATTAGTGCTTGGTTGCAGAGCCAGCTGCTGGGCACTCATAGTTTGTAAGTCAGGTTTTTAAGTGCATAACCAAAGTGTTAACATGATGTTACAGCTAGATTGTTTCCCCTTGAGTTACACAGATTTTACTTTGCATGTAAATGTATCAACCTGCTTTATGTCGGCTTATTATAGGTGCATATATTAATGTAATGTGTTCTCATATTAAATTAATCTCACATTTTAAATCTATATTCTATGAACGGAACTTAGAAACACCCTTAAAAGAAAATGGCACTGATGTAAGCTACGTTAATAATTTGTATAAGGTGGAATCAATTTCACAGTGTAATACTCACTACTCTTAAGTACTCTTAGAAGGGTTAGTTTTTACTCATAATTTGAGCAGTATTAAAACAGATATTTTCAGTATACTTGCACTCCATTTTTTGGCAAGTAATGGCCCTTTTTACATGACTATGATTTTTCGGTACTCTTTCCACCACTGGGTTTGGCATGGCTCAGCTCCGCTACACTGTAAGAAATGCTGGGTTCCACACAATTGATTTGTGTTGGGACAACATGAAGGAATTAAGTTAATGTATTTGTATTTTTTTAACAAATTTAAGTGAATTGAACATGAAACAATTAATTTGTCACAAAATAACCCTCAAGAATTGTGTTGTCTCAGCTCATTTTAAATGAGAAGTGTGAACAAAGGATACACTATTTTTTGAGTGTAGTTTTGCATTTTCACTGCAGTTTAGTGCCACTTAGGTCGGATTGTCATCCTATTCATTCTGGGATGTCTATCTAGCTCTCACTGGATCCTCTCCTTGCCTACCAACAAGAGGAAAATCTGGATCCTCTTCTACTGAACAATGTTTCCATTTCAGGTGTATTTTTTGTGTGGTGGTATAAAAATGGTTAGTAGCGAGAATGAACAACACAGCAGTGGCTGCTGCTGACTATTTAAATATAGCAGGTTTAATGTCATGTGGCAATTCCAATAACACTGATAGTGATGATCATCTTGGACCAATTGGTGATCAGCAATGTGTATTTGTCATGGTTTGGTAATGGTATGGCTCGCTTGGAACCTCAACTGAGGTGGTAATAAAAAACATTAGGTAGAAGGTTTGAAACCAAGTGAAAAAGTCCCCGAAATTGAACTGCAATGAACCTCACTGTACCATGCAATGGAAAACCACATTCAAATACAAAAATAGACTGTATATAAACTCAACGGGCAATCGGCTCAAAACTGCAGCTGGAATTGCTCATAGTTCAGATCGGATCAGGGTGAGGATCTGTATCTCAACAGACCAGAGTAACCTTTGCTGAGGTTGTTATGCAGACAAAGAAATGGTCTAAAGTGCACTTTAGTGATGAAAATTTATTTGGGTTCAATAGGAAATATGATGTGTGTATTAAAGTTATAGTTCACCCAAATATGAAAAGTTACTCACTATTCACTAAGCATCCAGTATTTAAAAACTTTATGATGATGATGGTGATACTATGAAAGTCAACATTGTTACTGGTTTGCAGCTTTCTTCACAAAAAAATCGTCATTTAGTTTCAACAGAGGAAAAAAACTCATAAACGTTTATAAACACAAGCAAAGTGTGAGTAAACAATGACTGAATTTTTATATTTGGGTGAACTATGCCTTTAAGGCACTTTAACAAACTAAATATAATTGAGGCATAGGTAGGTGCGGCATAGGTAGGTGGCTCACACAGTTTAAATAGGGAGCTACAGATCTAGCAGGAGTTGGCTGTGTTGTTGGCTGTGTGTCCTAGAAGCAAACAAAGTGGTTTCTGTGTAATTGGTGTAATTAACAATCCGCATAACAAGCAGCGAACAATAAATCTGCATACAATTTAGCTCTTATCGCTCATTACAGTTAACCTACCCACAATATGCTGTGGGTGCGTTTGTATACAGTCACTATTCAACTGGGTTAAAGGAAAGCGTTTTTTTGCAGAGCTCAAATGCAATGAGTAGCCTCAGTAAAGCAGACGCTACAGGACATGACAGCCACCAGCCAGTGTCTTGTCTCCATGGCTACAGGTTGCTCCTCTAGTGATGTCTGATGAAATGAAGTCTCTTTTGTGCCAATTGATCCTGTGCTCCACCACTGGTGTCACTGTGAGTCATCCGGGAGCCACAAATGCTTGTGTGTGCTGCCTATTCACACTCAAGCATCATGAGCACAGACAGAGAGGAAGACAGACCCACAAAATAGTTCATGAGCTGGAGATGTATAGATGTACAGTGTATATTGCATTAAAAGGTTTCCTTCAAAAACGTGTACATGGAAAAAACCTCTGGAGTAAAATTATCCCTGTAAACATACACTGTATACGATTTTCATAAATTACACAGCATTTAACTGTATTGTGAACTGTATTTTACTGTAGGACAGTCATGCAGTATGTTACTGTATTGTGAAGTTGCATTGTGAAAATAACTGCATATTTTACACTGAAGATATAAAAATCCCTCTTTTTGTAATTCAATTCAATTCATCTTTATTTCTATTGCGCTTTTACAATGTAGATTGTGTCAAAGTAGCTTAACATAGAAATTCTAGTAAACTAAAACTGTGTCAGTCCAGTTTTCAGAGTTAAAGTTCAATTTAGTTCAGTTCAGTGTGGTTTAATTTTCACTGCTGAAAGTCCAAACACTGAAGAGCAAATCCATCGATGCGCAGCTCCACATGTCCCAAACCAAGCAAGCCAGTGGCGAAAGTGGCGAGGAACAAAACTTTACCAACTGACGAAAGTGAAGGAAAAAAAAACCTAGAGAGAAACCAGGCTAGGTTGGGCACATTTCTCCTCTGGCTAAGCTTCTAATGCAGAGTTGTAGTCTAGGGGCCGGGGGCTGGAGAAC
>CAIGQW010000302.1:17645793-17659538 GCA_903798125.1 Danio choprae | reverse complement strand
GGATGGATGGATGGATGGATGGATGGATGGATGGATGGATGGATGGAGGGATGGATGGATGGATGGATGGATGGATGGATGGATGGATGGATGGATGGATGGATGGATGGATGGATGGATGGATGGAAACTCTGAGCACTAAAGATAGGGACACTTATGTGAAAGTGAAAATGATGTGTGCCGCATGTCATTCATGCCGTTATCCTAGTTACGCATGTGGATCCAGATGCACACAATGTACGTCGATATCCTTGTTTATAATAAATTCATAATCTTTGTGTTTATGACCGTGAATGAATGTTGCGATGTGCAATTTAGTCTTGCTTCTGAACAATAAACTCAATATTAATTACGTCAAATGTTCCTGACTTGACGAGTACTCAATTGGTTATGCCTTGTGTAAACATTCGAGAAGCTATATGTTGTCTAACATTCTCAGTGCTGGGTCTGTGGATAACAGACACTTGACTGAATAGCTATAGCTCAATAAAATGTAACCTTTATTTAATTTATACAGTGAAGATTATATAGAGTATGCAGTGTTATATATGATTATACCTGAAAACTACTGTTAGATATGCCTGGTATAACTTGAAAAGCAGTTTATTTCAGTATTATCTTTGCTATATTGTATCAAAGACTATAGAATACACAAGACATGTCACTCGTATAGTTTTGAATGGGGAAAAGTGTAATGGTCAATATGGCAAATGAAGCCACGCCTACTAGTACAGGAGCCAATCATCAATAGCTATAGACTGACGTTTCTCTGGGGGAGAAGCTCAGACCAGATGTGTGCTTTTACGACAGTTTGGTGGTCAACAAATGCACTGGAATCTCAGCAAATGCTTGCTTCACAGACATAAGAGATATATCCACAAGCTTGAAATCTGTACTTTAAAATGAACCCACTACACTTGAAAAGTTTTTTGGTTTTGTAATCTGTATGAAATGAATGCGAGGTATAGTCCATCCTGTCAAATGCACATCACATGACAGCAGCAACTACTCAAACGCCCACAAACTCGTAAACAAAGAGTCGCTCTCATTTCTGGAGGAGATTCCCCTGAGAGGCTTTTTTCGAAGATGGCCACAGAGTAAAATAACTTGCCTTAAAGGGAGTTTGATTGTATTTTTTTAACTTAACATATCATATACTGAAAAATACAGAAACCTTGATGCTAAAACCACGATATGAACTAAACTGTGAGTGATTTGATCATCATTGCACCAGTTCTTTTTATTCTTACCTGAACTGCATTACTGTAGAAAATCCATTGTTTATTTTTTTCTGTAGTATTTACTTAATCATAGAATCATTCAGAAAAGATTTACACAGGCTTAAATCTCATCTGGCACTTATCCACTGCCCTGCCCAAACAGAGAAGTGCATCAGAAGTCAATAACCTCACCCTACAGGTGCCCATCAAGAGGTCAGTGCCATAATCTAACACAGCCAGCCAATGAAAATCACTGCCAACTGCTCCACATCCCGCTGGTATGTCTCATTCTCCTGCTGTCTGCCATTGACAGGGCACACAAACACACACACACCATTACTGTATAAGCAATCAACACTGAACAGATGAATGCAACCACTGGGCATATACGTGTACATCGTAACACATTTCTGAATAATCTATACTTTCTATGACATGCAAATATGGTTTATTGGGTTTACATTAGATTCGTCAGTATTAAAGTCAAATCTAATCTAACCAAAACCACAGGAAACCAGAATGAATATGTCAAAAGAATATAAATATAAAATGTAATTAATAAAGAGGTAATATGAAAATAGTTGTACTTATTTTTTTGTAAGATTTATTTCTTTACTCCATCCTAAAGATGTAAGGTGATTACATTCTTATTTTAATTAATATAATAGTATATTGTTTACTTAGAAATTGATAAATATATGAATTTTAAAATTGGGTGTAATTATTCATGCTTGTAATTGTACCACTGAAATCCGAATGATAAAGGACTGTTATCAATATAGTGAATTTCTCTTGAGGTTTTATGTAAAACAGAGATCTGGCTCATGACCACGTGGCTCAGTTGGACGTCGCTGAGTGTTAAGAGATAGTCGTGACATGAGGTCTCAGAAAAGCTAATCGCCGTTCTGCTTGCGTAGTCGCACTCTTTACAAAGGCGTGAGGAGACTTACAGAGGAGGAGGACGGTGACCTTGCATCACCTTGTCCACATGCAGAGAAGAGTTCAGAAGAAATGGCATAATGGAGTGTGGGGAGAAGAAAGGGAAAATGCACATGCATGACTATTTCTACTGCGTGAGGCTGTTTTCGAATAATTAAAGGGATAGCTCATCCAAAAACTAAAATTCGGTCATTATTTACTCATCCTTGTTCCAAACCTGTTTGCGTTTCTTTATTCTGTTGAACACAAAGGGGGATATACTGAAGAATGTTGGGGAAAAAAACAGCCATTGACTTCCATAGTCAATATTGCAGTAGTATTTTTCTATTCCTACTCTGGATGTTGATGGCTTTTTTTTTTACTTTGTTCAGAATACCTTGCTTTTGTTCAACAGAAGAAATAGGTTTATAAAACAAATTTGAAACCACCTGAGTGAGTAAATAGTGAGGAAATATTCATTTCTGGGTAAACTGTCCCTTTAAGTCAAGACATTGTACAGATGTTGTATTTCAAGACACTTGCTAGGTTTTTGTCCTTAAATGCTTCTGCGTAGGATTATTATTATTATTATTATTATTATTATTATTATTATTATTATTATTATTATTATTTTTATATTTTTTTTTTTACTAGTTTAACACCAAGAAATATTTTATCATTTATATTTTAATTTAGTCTTAATCGTGTCAAATCTACATTTTTACATTATCACATTTAGCCAACCGTTTTGGCATGTTTTAGTCAACAAATTTTTTGAGATAATTTTTTTCTCATCATTACACCTCTCCTTGTAAGCACACATTCACAAGCATGGTTTATATTTGGAGTATCAATTTATCAAATAAATTAACATTAGGAAAACTGTTACACAAGTCCTGCTCACCTTATAAAAAACAGTAAAACAATAAACGTCTAAAATTCAATCATAAAAGTTAAATTCCTATTAGTAATTCTAATATTTCTATGCTTCTATGCATTTCTATTAAAACTGCTAACAAATTACTCTATTCAGGAACCACAACCAGAAAATCTACATTGAATTTAATGCTGACATGTAAGCAGAATATTTGTTTGTTTGTTTTCATAGGTTTTAGTCTTAAACTGAAAACTTGAATACATGTTTAAATGTAGGGAATCTCTCATTCTCTTATTACACAAAAATCCACAATGCAAGTTGTCAATAAAACAGCAAAATGCATTTAGCTGCTAAACATTCTCAAACATTACAACAAAGACAGAATCAATGCTAACAGGCACAAACCACAAGCTACTAAACACCAAATTTGATTTCATAGCACCTGAAAGACAATACATTGTTTCAGAATCACTTGGTGACCTATAATGTTATCTGTTGAAGTCATTTAGCAAAGTGTAAACCAGAAAATAAAAGGGACAGTTTAACTTCAACTGAGCTCTGTGTGAAAACTTTTCTCCAGAACTACAGAAACGCTTCACTGGAAAACACTTGTGTCAGTGTAAATAAACACAATTACCACTCATTCCCTCTCTCACACAAACCGCAGGGTGTCCACTTTAAATTAACCTACACTTTCCTTACTGTATGCAAATTGCCTTTCATCACCACTCCAGATAGCATTGTGCTTCAAATAAGAGAAAATTGTTTTTTTTCGCCAAAGCTCACCATAGACTCTGTCTGTTTGTTTTGCAATCACCGGCAGAAAATAGAACCCAATTACTTGCTATTGTTTAAAAAAAACGCATGCAACATGTTACACAATGGCAAATCCAAATCTGTGGTGCTTTATGGAACCATCAGGTTTAGGGATGTCAGTTTGCATAAATTTGATTTCACAAGGGATCATTAATATGCACACCCCAGTTTACAACAATTAGAATAGATTACAACAATTATACACACTCACCGGCCACTTTATTAGGTACACCTTTCTAGTAGCAGGTTGGACCCCCTTTTGCCTTCAGAACTGCCTTAATCCTTTGTGGCATAGATTCAACAAGGTACTGGAAATATTCCTCAGAGATTTTGGTCCATATTGGTATGATAGCATCACACAGTTGCTGCAGATTTGTTGGCTGCACATCCATGATGTGAATCTCCTGTTCCAACACATCCCAAAGGTGCTCTATTGAATTGAGATCTAGTGACTGTGCAGGCCATTTGAGTACAGTGAACTCATTGTCATGTTCAAAAAACCAGTCTGAGATAATTTGTGCTTTATGACATGGTGTGTTATCCTGCTGGAAGTAGCCATCAGAAGATGATATACTGTGGTCATAAAGGGATGGACATGGTCAGCAACAATACTCAGGTAGGCTGTGGCATTGACATGATGCTCAATTGGTACTAATGGGCCCAAAGTGTGCCAAGAAAATATCCTCCACACTATTACACCACCACCACCAGCCTGAAACGTTGATAAAAGGCAGGATGGATCCATGCTTTCATGTTGTTGATGCCAAATTCTGACCCTACCATCCGAATGTCGAAGCAGAAATTGGGACTTATCAGACCAGGCAACGTTTTTCTAATCTTCTATTGTAGAATTTGGTGAGCCTGTGCAAATTGTAGCCTCAGTTTCCTGTTCTTAGCTGACAGGAGAGGCACCCGGTGTGGTCTTCTGCTGCTGTAGCCCATCCTCCTCAAGGTTCTATGTGTTGTGCGTTCAGAGTTGCTCTTCTGCATACCTCGGTTGTAATGAGTGGTTATTTCAGTTATTTCAGCCTTTCTATCAGCTTGAACCAGTCTGGCCATTGTCCTCTGATTCTCCATTCTCATTCTCCATCTCTCCTCTGCATCAACAAGGCATTTGCGCCCATAGGCATTCCGCTCACTGGATATTTTCTCTTTTCCGGATCATTCTCTGTAAACCTTAGAGATGGTTGTGCATGAAAATCCGAGTAGATCAGCAGTTTCTGAAATACTCAGACCAGCCCGTCTGGCACCAACAACCATGCCACATTTAAAGCCACTTAAATCATCTTTCTTCCCCATTCTGATGCTCAGTTTAAACTGCTGCAGATCATCTTGACCATGTCTATATGCCTAAATGCATTGAGTTGCCATGTGATTAGCTGGTGTGATGTGATTAGCTGGACAGGTGTACCTAATAAAGTGGCCGGTGAGTGTATATATTTTTCTATATTTTTAAGTTGATCTAAGATTGTATTAAAGAGAGTCATATTTTGGTTTTGGGGCTCTCCAACAACAGTCTGATATGCATGCAAGGTCAAAAAACACTTTCATTGTTTTATAATATACATTTATTTTTACCTAATTATCCCAATGGCTCCCATATGATTCGTTCAGCGATTCATTTTTGTTCCCAAACCCCTCCTTAGCGTGATGCTAATCTGCACTGATTGGTCTGATGACCCAGTCTGTTGTGATTGGTCGACTGCGTTGAGCATGAGATAAAGAGAAATGCCCAGCACGGCTTATCAACAAGTAGTCAGAGTGCAGAAAGTATGTGTGAGCCCAATGCAGGAGTGCATTAAAGCAATGCAGTTTAACAACAGCATATTGCTCTATTCTTAACCATGAGTAAAAACAGTGACACACATTCAGTATTAATCCATAAAGCGGCAAAAGCCGAACTATTTTGAAACTTGAATGCCGCAAGTGTGTAGGAACAGCTGACGGTGGCCATAGTAACGACAAACAGCAGTGGATCGTGAGCTCACAAACGCATTTAAATCTGTAAACAAAGCGGCACGCATCGCGTTTTCAACGTGGTTTTAGACCCGATATGAGAATACCAAGAGTTAGCCAGATACAGTACAAGCGGTAACAAGTAAGAAAACATAATTAAATACATAATTTGCAAGCTAGAGAAAACATAGAGGCTACCATTTTAATCGCACTTACTTACACTTTTGAAATGGAGAAAGAAACTGATCCATAAACTGTGTACTGTAAAGTTCCTGTCAAGCTCTGACAAAGTCCCATACATCAATAGTCTTTTATGATCCTTTGATTGTAAGAGTGTAGATTTCTGAAGCACTCATCAGAAAAATGGCGGGAACACAGCACACAGCTGGGGCTATAATGCTGAGGTATTTTTGCAAAAATAAACTTCAAACACTGACTCTTCACAGCCTCTTCACATGTTTGGGTAGGGAAAATAACACTAACTTTCCCTCAAACTTCAGAGCACAGCGTCTTCGCAACATGATTCAACCGGGATCTGCTACAGTGTTTGTGGGCGGGGCCGGGGGTTTCAATTTGCGCACAGCAAACGGGCGGGGCTTGAGTTTCGTAATGACGTCACGCTGGCACGGCTAAAGACTCATTACATCGGCGATTCATTCGAACCACTATGAGTCGACTCATGCAACACAGTGCACTGTCAGATTTAAGCCTTAGCTGGATATTTAACTTCACTTAGAGCTGTGTTACACACTGCATGGAAGGTCATTTTCAAAAACCCATAATAGGGGCTCTTTAAACATGCTATGTATGCGGGACATCATGTAGCTACATATTTATATGACCGTCATCTTCACTGTATGCATATTTATAACAAAACGAAGCCTATAACATAACTGCCTCCTTTCATTTTCATTGAAAAATATGAACCATACCTGTGTCTCTTTTGCTGAATATCAGTTTTAATAATTATTAATGGCAATCAATAATACAATAAGTTTATACAATATAGGATATAAAGGCAAGCAAGCAGTCAAACGTGCAGAATCGTTGTATGTGGCTACATAAATTAATATATTAACTATGCGCTCAGCCAAAACACGTTACCTGAGAACAAGTAATAGATTCAAAAGACCAAAGAGTTGTTAGATATAGACAATATGAATTAAATATCACTTAATAACTATAGTGAGATAAGATCCAGCGGTATATCCTTGATGAGCTGTCCGACGTGCGCTGCTCTCACCTGGGGAGGTGTGCTCAAAGCACCTGCTGGGTGCCTGGAGCTCAGACGTCTGCATATGCTGTAGTGCATGCCAGAGTGTGTGTGGTCACGTGATGTGCGTTTTCAGCGGTATAGTGTGGACGGAGATCTTTTCAGAAACTCTAGGTGCAACGCCAGTGTGGACGTGGATTGTTTCAAAACTAAAATGTACAAGTGTAAATGGAGCCTAAGCCACATACATACTATGCAGATTTCAAAGAATAATTTCATTCATTCATTAATTTTCCTTCGGTTTAGTCCCTTTATTCATCAGGGGTCACCACAGTGGAATGAACTGCCTCAAAGAATAATTTATCATATTGAATTAATGCACTCTATGGCACCTTTAATGATCAAGTGCTCAAATAATAGCTAATGCACGATGTGTCTACTGCAGTGTCTCCAGCATGATATATGCAAAATGATATTCACAATGCAAGCATC
This sequence comes from Danio choprae, assembly GCA_903798125.1. NCBI lineage: Eukaryota > Metazoa > Chordata > Actinopteri > Cypriniformes > Danionidae > Danio > Danio choprae. The sequence goes on along the minus strand of CAIGQW010000302.1, from coordinate 17,652,046 downwards.
CTCAGCCAAGGAAAATGTTTACTGTAAATAAAAGGCATTTTTTCAGCAAGCAAAACTGTGAAATGCACAGGTCAAATGACTTGTATGCAAGCGTGGCTATCTGACGAGTTTCTCATTAATTATTTAAAATGCACAGATTGATATGAGTGCTATATGATATTCTCTTACAGCGCTGTCGCTCTCCAACAGCTGCATGAGAAAACTTTCATGACACAGAGTGACCTGGTGATGTATTCGCTGGTTTTGTAGACTGGTACTCGCTCGTTTCATTCCCTCATGTTTATAGTGTGGATCACATGTCTAATGGTTTGGAGGCGCCTGCTGATGCCAGTCGAGGTGCTGGAGAGATGGACACCAGCCATCTGTTAGAGCTAATGGGAAGATCTTGGGAGTCATTGGAAGGTCATGCAAATTATTGTCATTAACATTTCCTAAAATAAAAAATAAAAAACTATTAATCATAAAGAAATTTGGAATTAAAAAAGGAAAGAAGGAAAGAACAATAAATAAGTAAATAAAAATAAATAAATACAATTTTAAAAAGGGCCTCACAGTGGCGCAGTGGGTAGCACGTTCGCCTCACAGCAAGAAGGTCGCTGGTTCGAGCCTCGGCTGGGTCAGTTGGTGTTTCTGTGTGGAGTTTGCATGTTTTCCCCGTGTTGGCGTGGGTTTCCTCCGGGTGCTCCGGTTTCCCCCACAAGTCCAAAGACATGCGGTATAGGTGAATTGGGTAGGCTAAATTGTCCGTAGTGTATGAGTGTGAATGGGTGTGTATGGACGTTTCCCAGAGATGGGTTGCAGCTGGAAGGGCATCCGCTGCGTAAAACATATGCTGGATAAGTTGGCGGTTCATTCCGCTGTGGCGACCCCAGATTAATAAAGGGACTAAGCCGAAATGAAAATGAATGAATGAATAAAAGCAGTATTTATTAACAAAAAAAATAAATAAAAAAACGTTTTAAGGTCAATATTATTAGCCCCCTTAAGCAATATTTATTTTTGATTGTCTACAAAACAAACCTGTTGTGATCGACAGCAGTATTTTCTCTGCTGGAGATTATTTCTGACGTTTCTAATGAACTACAACGCCCAGAACTCTTTGCACCCATCAACCCCTGCAACAGCTGACAATAATCCGGACACTCACACACAGACACAGCTGTAACTCATGAAGGACTGATTAGTAGGACTATAAAAACACTTCACTTTCACGTTCACATTGCCGAGTCTTGTTTCTTCCATGAACATTACAAAGCTTTTTTCCTTGTTTGTATTCCCGTGTTTTGATTCTTGCCTTGTTTACCATTTTGTTTCTTTGCCGCCTAGCCTGACCTTCCGCCTGTGTTTTGACTACATTTACTGGATTGCATATGTTCTGGTATTTTACCTTTGCATGTACGACCTGTCCTTTAATAAACTGCATTTGGATCCTCACGTCTGTTGTCAGCGTCTGTTTCGTAACAAAACCACTGTTATACAATGACTTGCCTAATTACCCCGACTTGCCTAGTTAACCTAGTTAAGCACTTTAAGCTGAATACTGGTATCTTGAAAAATATCTAGTAAAATAATATGTGGTGTCATTTTGGCAAATATAAAAGAAATGATTAGAAGTTAGTTATTAAACCGTTAAACAGCAATTGGGGAAAAAGTATAAAGGAGGGCTAATAATTCAGGAGGGCTAATAATTCCTACTTCAACTGTATATCAATTAATATTTTGTTTTATATTCTGGCAAACTTTGAAAGATTCACTCCATGTTAGGATGGAAACCTGACTAATACCTGTGGGCAAAATAAAGTATATGTCAATTTCCCATGGTGCTTTGCTCTTGTTGCTGAACGTGGAGATGACAGAAGATGAAGAGCAAACGGATCAGTGCATTGATCAGTATGAATGAGCGAGAACAACGCTGAGAGTTACAGTAACACCAGGCTCATTTTCTACAGCTGCGATCTTCAATCTTCATTAACATTCTGACTCGACAACAATTAGCCCAAGAGTCACTAATTACATACATCACCACAATTAGTGGATTCATTATACTGCTTTTTCACTGAGTAACACTTTTGCTCAGATAAAAAGAGCAATTATGATGCCTGCACATCCGGACCAAAATATAGCATGTCAGTATTTTAGCGTATTGTGTGCACATAATGAGAGTCGCATATTCTCTCTGCTGCGTTAATGTGCAGGGGAATAAAACTAAAGCTGGTAGAGCATTGCAATACCAATGCAGTATTAACCCATGCCAAAGCATGGGTTAATACAGGGGAAATTCAAAAAATGTAATAAAATAAAAATAAAATATTTTAATTAAAATAAAAAAACAAATAAAAACAAAATAATGGAAAATAATTAAATACATAAAAATAAGCAAATAAATTTCAATTATATAAAACTATAATAAAATACACACACATACACACAAAAATAAAAACTGAACAAAAAAATTACAAATAAATCAATAGAAATATTAAAATTAATTTCATTTAGTTAAATAAAAAAATCACCAATTAAAAAAATTAAACATAATAAGCACTTCAATTAAAAAACATTTTAAATAAACTAATATATGAAAAACATCTGAATAATTATCTAAATTATATTGATTATTTCCATCCACCCATACATACATAAAGATACATTAAATAACTAAATAATCACACATGTATGTTCACAAAAAGAGGAAACTGGTGCTGTCATTGGGACACCCTCTACACCTTTTGGAAGTGATGACTAGCAAAACGCCAAATTATATATGGCCACAGACATCACGTCAAACCCCCTCCATGACAAGCTTGTTAAAATGAAGAGCACGTTCAGCCACAAGCTGATCCAACCTCACTGAAAGACCAGAAGCCAAAAGGTCATTTGAGCCCTTGGACAACACTATGTATCTGATCTATATATCTGTCTATCTATCTGCCCAAAAATGATAGTATCCATCATTTCAACTTGTAGCATCCTCTACAAACTGTAAATAAAAGAACAATAATGCCAAAGCAATAACACCCTAAAACAATACAACAATAAATAATTCAATAATATTATTAATAAATGTATTACATTCGTTCATTTGTTCATTTATTTATTCATTCACTCATTTACTTGTTTGTTTATTTATTTATTTATTGCCAGGCAGTCTATATTACGAGTAAAATGAGTTGCACTCTGCAATGACCACAAGCACTTTTAATAGCTCCGATAAAAAATCATACATTTTCTGCTCATTACATGCAAAGCTTATAATAGCCGTTATTGGAAGAAATTTTAAACAATGGTTGCAAGAACTGTTTGATTGTTTGGCTTAAGAACAATTAACGTATATAGTTAAGAGAAAACCTGAAACGTTTTTGAAAAAGTATATTTTGTATATATTGCAGGATTTCTGAAGGAAGCTAATACAAATCTTGTATTAATAACTGTATTAGTTGCATTTATTTATATATTTTAAATGTATTATTATTTTTTTTTTTTGTATGTTTGGTTTTGATTTCTTCCGCACATGTTAAAAATCCCTTAAATCAATAATAATAATAATAATAATAAATAATCAGTCTTAAAAAAAACCCAATGACTGTATTTGCCCATAATTCATCCGTATGCAATGTGCAATTTGAAAAGGGTGTGTTACAAGCACATATGAAAGCTGACAGCACAGGAAAAATCCATTCCACTGACATACATACAATACTGACAACATCTGTTCTGACCGCAGTTCACAGTTATTCTCCTGAAGCTTCTCGTCATCTGTACATGTTCTGCACTCGTTTGACTGAAGATAAGTTGAAGTGTGTATCTGTAAACACTCTCATTTGACATGGGCATAAAGATGCAGATTGCTAAAAAAAAAACAAAGAGACAGAAGCCGCATTTGTAACTGTTTAACTAAAAACAAAAAAGTATTGTAATTGTTAAAGATCCAGTGAAAATGAAATAAAGTTTTTGAGATGTTAGCATCAGTAGGTTAGTTTTAAGGACATCTATAAGCTAGTGTGCTCAAAAAGAGTGGCAAAATTTGCATTTAGAAGATAAATACATTCAAAGCTGAACATTCTGCCTAAATGGATCAACAACTTTTTTGATGTCTTTTACATACTTTTACATTTTTTCATAATATCTTCTGACCAATCAAATGCTCTCTAGCTTTTCATTTGATGCGCTTGAGCTCAACCACTCTTAAGGGCAAAGCTTGGATAAAAATTGGCTATTGGCTGTTTTTTATATAAAGGGGGGTTTCTTGTCCAAATATCTAACAATTCTTATATCAAGAAGCATTTTCTAGACAAGCAAGAAATAATATGCCAAACTTATGCTCAAAGTGAGTTTTTTCCTTAAAACAAGCAAAATCATCTGCCAATAGGGTGAACAAAATAATTTTATTTTTTATTTTTTAATGTTTTACATTTTGTAATAAGATTTAGCTTAATCCATTGGCAGATTAATTAGCTTGTTTTTCAAAAACAAAAAAAGTGCAACAATTTGCCTTTGATTTCAGGCATTTGTCTGTGATTCCGCTGTGATTGTCGGCAACTTAAAATACCAAAACTGAGAAGTGTGAACTCAGCTTATCCTACTTTGCCTTTCCAATTTTTTTTTTCAAAATTATGGTTTAATTGCACTTATACAGTCTTTTTTAATCCAGGTCCCTGCATTTAAATAACAAACTTGTTAGATAAGCTTCATGCATGAACCTGAATTAGAACAAACATCTGATGTCTGATGTAAAACAAACGCTATGGGATGGGCTTGGGATGGACTTGGAATGTGGAGCATAGTGGAACGCAACGACAGGGTTCGAGTCCAGCAAAGAACAGTTTCAGAAACCAGGTAAACAAAAAAAAATTATTAATAATAATAATAAAAATAAATAAATAAAATAAATAAATAACTGGTTGAAAACTTGGTAAAATCTGAAAACATGGTAAAAACCACACAGCTGTGACAGCTTTTATTTTCTAGATTGCTTTTGAAAACACTATCGGTTAGGTTTAGGGAAGTGGTTGGGTGGGTCAGTCTGATCAGCCGAAATGCATATTGCAGCCCCTTTCTTGCAAGAAGAATGGCACGTACGAGAGAAATTTGAGATCATCATAAAGTGTACACAGCGGCCTCTGGCGGATTTTCGAAAAAAAAACTGCAAGCAGACATAGCTCTGGTACGTATTTCGCGGCCTCCAGAAATGTAGACCTGGGTACATATACACAATGAGCCTGGGTTGTGAAAAACACTGCACTAATATTTGTTCTTTCCCATCTTAAGTGCAGCATACAGTGTAAAAGAAAAGCAGATTTACATGTCTCTAACAGTTCAATCAACACTTTGAAGCTCGTATTTGCCAACACTCTGCATCCCACTGGCTACATGGCCCATGAGCAGCGTTATATGTGTGAGCGTGAGGTGAACAAACACACACAGTACCCACACATGACTGTATGCCAGGCAGGCCAAACGCTGGAGAAGTTGGCAGAAGATGAAAGAGGAGCATGCTCTGTGTGTGCTGTGGCTCAGGGGCCAACGCAAGTGTGGGCTGATGCTTCTCTGTCTCCTAATAAAACCAGCTATTTACTGTGGGTGGATTACAGAGGTTTGTGCCCTGTCTGTTTGCACACGCACACACTAACACACACCCACACACACACACACACACCTGCAGCACTTCTCCAACTCCATTCTGACTAATTACGCAAATGTATGTCAGCTGAAGTTGCCAGTTTGACTATGTGTAATGTAAACTGGCAGTAGGGTTGCCATGGCATGCGTTTCTGTGCCTTTCCGCGCAGGATTTCAGAAGCAGCAGAGCTTTGCACGCCTTTCCAGCACTGATGAATATTTCAGTGTGCCGCCATCGGGAAAGGAGAGAGATTTTTTTTTTAAATATATATTTCGGCAGGCGCTCCTCTGCTTCCTGTTTGATCTGGCTTGATTTGTCGGTGCGTGGCACATGGTGCCAAAGTCCTTCAGTTACAAAAAAATATCTAAATTAATTATATAAAGTTTATATACAACAAAGAGCAATAATAAAGCAATAAATAAGAATATAATATATGCAATTGTAAATATATGATAAATAAATCGTTTGGGTGTTTTTTTTTTTTTTAAATAAAATAAAATAAAATAAAAAAAATAAAACAGTCAACATTAAGATGTCTGCATGGTTAATAAAACAAAACAAAACAAAACAAAACAAAACAAAACAAAACAAAATAAAATAAAATAAAATAAAATAAAATAAAATAAAATAAAATAA
>CAIGQW010000302.1:17600744-17620394 GCA_903798125.1 Danio choprae | reverse complement strand
TATTATTATTCTGTGGTGGAAACTTGATTCCACAATTTTGCAATCAAAACAACAGACTGAAAATGTTATGGATAGATGGCTATTCTGCTAAAATATCTGGTTGACTTGAACACAGAAATGAAATGTAACAATAGATAGACAAACTGAGGTAAGTTCTGACAAGAGTTATAATACAATTAAAGCTTTTTCATCATGGCTTGGTGTGCAATATTGTTGATAATATTTTAACATCATCATTTATTGCTTATATACACTCTTTTAGAAGTAAAGGTATAAGAGCTGGGGCGGTACATTATAAAAAAATACATTTGTACTGAAATGATCTATATTGGCATTTGTAAGATACATATTAATACCTAAAGTGTACTGTATTAGTACCTAAAAGTAAAAAAGTATACCATTTTAAGAAGGTACCACCCGAGTGACAGCTCTCTTAGCTTTATTTCTGAAAGAATCAGCAAGCAATAATGGATAACGCGTCATTGATTTATTTGAAAATAATGCACACAAAGTCATGACACGAAGTTTTCATTGTATTTAGTTTTAAATACTGGGGTCTTTAAATACTGGGGTCTTTAGTACAGGTTAGTAACAAGCTGAAGGTAAAAACATAACAGAATTTATATGTTGTATTATTTATGCATAATAAATGTATAATAGTTATGTATTATGCATCATTTAAATTTATATCTTATATATTTTATATCTCAAGTGTGTTAATCTGGCTGATGTCTACACAGACATGTTAACAGACATTCAACAACATGTCTGAGAAATACACATTTTACATGCAGTACTAGTCTGAAAAACACAACAAGTTTGAAAAACATACACATTTCTCATGCAGCAACCGTTCTCCAGAGCGGTTCTGTTTGAGATAGAAGTCCAGTTCATATGAAGAAAGTCAAACAGGGCTGGGTCTCGGAGAGCAGCGCATGTTTTCAGCAGAGGGAACTGTTGATATGTTGAATGGCAGGCCTTCAAAGCCCTTTGGAACAAGATCCAGTGGAGTAACAGAGATATCTCAAGCGCTGGCCACAAATGCCAACGGGGTTACGCCAGGAAATGCTTTTTGTGACTTTCCATTTGCTCAGCGATTCATTGCCACAAACGTTTGAAGTTGTAGAGCTCAGGATGATACCATCTGAACCAAACTTTCTCTTACGAAAAAAACATGCTAGACCAGCACTCACACATCTGTCTATTGCTGATATCACTGATCTGCAGATAAACCCTTTTAAGTACGTCATACAATCTTTTTTTTTTTCAGCAACCTGAATATCAAAAACAAACTTGCATTCACTCATACCAAAGCACATCTATATTAAAGCTACATGTATCCTGTCATATTCTGAAGGATAGTGTAACTAACACGGCATGTTATGCTGCAAATGTCTCAACGGGACAAGTGATACACGGCGTCATGCACATTCCTTTCTGAATGATCTCACATAACCCCTGGGGGATATCAGGTATTTACTTTAAAAGACTTAAAGGGAAAGATCATCCAAGAATGAACACTTGTTGTCAATTTACTTAGCCCCAGGTCAGCCAAGATGAAGATTTTAGCTGGATCTTGGTAATTGTATAAAATGCAGGTCAATGGCTACTGGCACTTTTAGAGTCATAAAAACATATACAGGCAACACAAAATAAATTCCAATACTGACTCTGCATTAAGACCTTATAAAATAAAATGATCTGTCAGTGCAAGAAATTGAACATTTATAACATTATTATCTTAAATTCACAACCTCGGTAAAGTGCTGAATGCATTCACAACAATCTTGAATACGATTTCCATAATGTTTGCAAGGTACACAAACTCACAGCTGATGATGACAGCTAATGATGCTTCTTTACATTTTTTGTACATGTTAATTGCTCAATTAAGTATCATTTTGATGCACAATTAAGGGTGTACTCACATTAGGCTATCTGAACTGTACCCGGGTGCGTTTGACCCCCATATCTCGTTTCTTTTGACTAGTGCGGTTTGGTTGGCTGGCTGGCCCAGGCCTGGTTGGAAGAGGTGGACCAGAGTGGTTTGGTTGGGCTCAAGCATGAAGCTGAAGATGCAATGTTACTTTTAAGGGACTGTTTGATATGGATTTATTACTCATTCTTGCTTTTAAATAAACATAACCTGGCATAGTTTATCACAGATGCAAAGCCCTCAACGCACTTCAGCTGACACCTTCAGCAAACCTCCTAACATGGAGCATGATAACATTTATGAAAGTTTATGACCATCAAAAGAGGTGGATCTGTTTAGCAAATGATTCAACCGTGTGTCAATGCATTCCAAACAATGCAAATAATACAAAACAATAGAACTTAAGCCATCACCACTGTACTGATTATTAAATACTTTCTTCTTCAAAATCATTCCAAATGACTCACTGGTTTACTCAAATGAAAGGTTACTTAAAAAATGAACTAAGAAGTGTTATATAACTTATCTGATGAGATGTAAAACATTGATGTAGTTGCTGACCTTTTATATACTGTACACAAAAAGAAACATTTCCAAATACTGAGTGAATGTATACTTAAGAGAAACCCTATTCAAAATTAATTAATAATAATAAAGCAATTTTATGTACAAAATAATTTACAGCAGCAGCTGAAATACAGTTCTCATATTTATCCTGGAAGCTCCACGAACACAAATAAATTCACCTATTCAATTTCTGTTGTTGGGAAAAGAAATTGACATTTGACATGACAAAGCATACTGACTGATATGTAATTATCAACACAGGCAGTTACTTAAACAGTGACCATTCGTTTAGACAAAAACCTCATCTATTTTATTAAGCTGATGAGAAAAACCATAAAAGTCATACAATTACACTCATACATAAAAGACAACATGCATCTACATTATGTGAAAAAAGTGCTAAATAAATGGGTAACTATGCAATAATGTAATGAATGCGTTTGTATCTCTCACAGTCCTATAGTGTACATAAAGACATCATATCCATAATGCTCATAATCTTCACAAACTCCACAGTGCATCTCTTATGGAGCTTAAACTAAATTGTGTGTGCACCATCATTAGTTACAGTACATTAGAAAGAATGAACAAATATCCAGAAGAATAACATCAAACAATGCACACACGCACTATAGGACTGCCTGCAATTAACATACTCTACAAAACAAAACAAAACTAATCGCTTAATTAAACTGTGATTTGGAAAAACTTCATACTTGGAAAGCATGAAAACTAAAAGTTATTTGCAACATCAAGGACAACCATATTTAATGAGGAAACTTTGGAAAATGCCTCCCCTATATTAAGGAAATAAAGCATTTTTTTTCCACATTTAAAAATTAAGACTTCACGGTTCTTTTCTTTTTAAATCACCTCCTTTTACAACTCCCCTAGGATTAAGCAGTTGAGTTTTATCATTTTTTAATCCTTTCAGTCAATCTCTGGGTCTAGCGGGAGAACTTTTAGCTTTTAGCTTAGCATAGATCATTAAATCGGATTAGACCATTAGCATCTTGCTCAAACATGACATCTGCACAATGATATTACGTACCATCTGAAAACAGTCCCCAGCTAGATATCTGCATGCATGCTCCCTTTGCAAGCAGGGGGTTACATTGGTTATATTGATGGAAGAGTAATATCATTGCCTCTGCTGCAGCCACTGTACAGCAGCAAAGTTCCTTGGTTATTACACCAGACTGAGGGTATAGTTCCTAGAAATATCGGCCTAGAAAATAGCAACTTTTCATTTTACATTTAGTATACAATGTAACTACAGAAGAGCAAAGCTTTAAATAGGAAAATTATAGAAACTCTTTTGTCATTTTTGATCGAGATGCTAATGGTCTACTCCATATCAACGGTCTATGCTAAGCTATGCTAAAAGTGTCCCCGCCAGGCTCGGAGATCGGTTGAACAGATTCAAACTGGTAAACATCAACTCTTTGACTCTAGGGGAGTTGCAAAATGAGCCTATTTTCAAAAAAGTGGATTGTTCCTTTAAAGAAAGTTATCAGTTCTTGCATGCCTCTTTCAGAGGGAGTAAGTGGAAAAAAAAAAAAGAACGTTTCAGCCGATGTTATCCACAATTTGTCTGCCAATCATGTTCATAAAATAGCCATTCATTACTTTAGCTAGGATTTTTTTCCCCAGGGAAATGTCAAAGTATTCTTTGTGTTTCATATCTGATATGGCACACTCACATTCTTAAACAATTGCAACTCACACTGACGTCATGTAAATACCACTACTACGAACAGGCCGCCTCTGCCCAGAATTCTCAATCTAACCGTGTAAAAACCCTGGCACAAAATGGTCATTTCACAGCTGTGAACTATGAAAAGATGATACATGTCTATTTTCAAAGTGAAGTTGAGTAGGTTACATCTGACATCAAGCATCTCGAAGTGAAAAAACAAATGTGAATGTGCGTATTCACTATTAACATTATTTAATTTTTAGGGGGTAATTCATATTATGCATGCACATCCATACCGTCATTGTAATGTTAATGAATATGGATTATTATGGATAACTGAAACTAGCATAATACACACCCAAACATGTCCATACAGGGAATTTGTGTGGCTCTCTTGTACAGCTTTTTATCATAGTACTGTCTGAATTGAATTTTTGTAATGCTTTATTTTTATTAATAGTAATAATGATGTATTAATGGATTTATATTAATGCAACAAGAAAGCAGCAGTTGTAGCCAATTTAAGGCACATTTAACGAGTTAAAAACTGAACGTGTATTATTTTTGTCCTGTGTTACTCACTTTTTTAACCTATTATTTATTTTTCTTTAATAAATCCCTTTTTTTGGATGATACAAAATGTGCTATTCTTAAAGAGTTCAATTTAATGTTCATATTATATACTTTGGTTGCATTTGTGAGTTAATAATAATGTTATTCGTTCAGTAAATAAGCACTTATCTTAAAGGGATTGTTTTTAATTTATTTACTCCTACTCAAGTTCTAAACTGATTCTTTTCATTAATATTTTAAACAAAAACAAGATATTATAAAAGCAGGAATTGACATCAATAGCCGGAGCAAAAAATACTGTAGTATTCCAATATTATAGTATTCAACAGAAGAAAGTGGAGGATGAATAACAGAAGATTATATGTTAACTTTAACTTTTTGGATAAACTATTCCTTTAATATCAATATATCGATCAATATTCAACTGAATCAAATTAAATCAATATCATACAGCTGAATTTTTTGAAGCATCAACAAATATCATATCACATCTGATTTACACCCTTAATAAGTCCAGTACTTCATGTAAAAGGTACTTAAACTAAAAAAAGTACTAGAATAAGAATAGATCGGCTTCCCATACTGAGCAGAATGTAAAAAAAATGTTTTTTGACTTGCATTTTTTACATTTTAAAATGCATGTTTTCTAAAAAGAAAAAGTACATCTCCAGCTAGAAGAAAGAATTACAAAAGGTCAACTAACAAGAGACCTCAATCAATCCATCACCAGCTCATTCCAGCATAACATTTAGAACAAACAATCCAAGAAAAAAGGCCTCCTAAAGTAAGCAATATAACTTTCACCATGAGGAGATGCAAACCAGATCTAAAAATCTATGCAAACGTCTGCGTTTCAGAAGCAGAAATCAAGGTTGTTCCTTACAATGAACTTAAGACCCAAAGCCCCTCCCTGACATCCCATAATTCACCTAGAACAACAGCAGCCTGACAAAAGAAGTTTATTTTCATATTGAAGCTCCATCAGAATCGACCACAATGGGTGTTTCTGAGACACTTTGATGGCCACTTGAATGACACGGGAGGCTGTTCATTCTAAACACTCCCCCAAAAGTATGGCCAAATCTATCAGCCGGGCTGTAAAACTGCCTGTCACTTCGGCAATATAATCAAGGATGGGGCCACTGTACCCTTGCCAATGTCCCTGGCTGGAGGAAAGAAAAAAAAAAAAAAAAAAGGAAAAATAAGACGACAGTGTCTGAAATAAAAGATGACAAGCACTTGAAGTTTCTCGTCTGATGCATTATGTACACTAGTGGTCCAAAAAATAGGTGCATATGAGTATTATGAAAGCAATATTCTCCCTCCTGTTTTATGTGAGTGTAAAGTTAAAAAGTAGTACTGTGGAGACACGGTAAACACGCTCCCGTTCATATTACACGTATTGTAAAATAGAAACAATGTTAGCAATTATATCTTCAGAAAATGAGAATGCATTAACGGTTATTGCATTATGAGTCTATTATTGATTCATTAAGTTAAAGTCACATATAGAATTGCATATGCACACAATTTCTACAATTCACATTTGGCGTAAAACAAAATAAAACAAAATAAAAAATATTTTTTCCCCAAGTCTTGAAATGTTACAATATTTTTCCCCCTACAAGAGCTTAAAGTCTGTAATAATTACACTGAATGACAGACATTGCTACTCAAATTAATTTAAAAATTGTTATACTTTTATTGCGTGTCAATTCTTTCGTTTGTTTCCTAAAATAAAAATCTTTGCCAAAAGTGCAAAACCACAATAAAAGATGAACAACTGCAGCTGTTGACAATAAAACGTGCAAGTGAATATGCAAAAGTGTATTTATATATGAAGCAAATGTTATGCCAGTGACTGGGTTATTTTTGATTAAAACAACACAGCTTTTTTGGAGCAGAAAAAAATCTTAAATCCAAGTAAATCATCTGTACTTTAATGATTCGAAAGCATTTTGTGCACATAAAATGTCAAAATGTGGTTGAAATAATGTTCCACTATCGTATGTTGTTTCAGATATATTTATGTAATAATAAACTACATTACTGACCTGTACTTGGACTATTCAAAAATATAAAATAACTAATAGAATAGCAAACAAAACGCTATTGTATCCTAAATCATTGCGTTAAAAATAAAATATCAAATAAAATAATGTTTCCCAAGTACAAACCTAAACTTCAAGGTAACAAATATAGTGGCTAAGAATAAATTAGTTTAACAATTAAAACAATTAGTTTAGTATTTTGTCTTCTACACTGTGCACACAATAATCTAAATAGGCATCCCAGATTGCAGTAAGGATCAGATGCATTTAAATGGGGCTGACAGCTGCATGTCGGACGTTAATATGTGACGGTAGACAGAATGACTGAGAATATGTGCACCTTGCTGAGCATTTGGTTTCTACAGCATGTCACGACAACTCTCAGTTACGTTTGATTCATTTGAAAACCAGGCCAAACTATGCGGACTCTGGTTCTGCAGTGTCGTCTAACAATGCAGCTTCACACACTGCCAGTGAAGCAACCTGCTCTGTGCAGAGAAGAGGAAGAACAAAACTGGCTGCAATTCAGTCATACTTATTACAGTTTGTTCAAAAAACTTGAAAACCAAAAAAACTGAATAACGGACCATGTGCATATCGCAAATTTTGCATACTCAAATTTGTTATTTATTTTAAATGGAGATGCGCAGCATGTCTTCCGAAAATAAGGAGTGACTGTCATGGTACTGTTGCAGTTTGATGTCCATACTTATTCCAGGCGCCTACAGCACAGTGAGATGAAAACATCTTGGTACCAATCATCAGGTTCAATGTGGTACGAGGCACAACACAAGTTTTTTGCTAGTTTCAGCCGAGCACATATACAGTATCATTTTCACATCCTGTGCCACAATGTTTACATAGCAAATGCAATTGCGCTCATTTGCGCACCCATGGGTGTGCTGGTCTGGAAAAGGAAGTGTGTTAAGGAGCATTGTTGTCACATTGCTATTTTGAGGCATCTAAAATAGACAGCAAAAAATCTATATATAAAAATGTCAGTTTGTTGCTATTTAAAAAGCATGGTAGTGGTCCACAACGCAAGTACACATTGCTTATTACAATCACAGGGATGCACAGCAGCACACAAACATCTGTATGAATGTAAAAGATTATTATTGTCCACATAAATAAAAAAAACTACCTCCTCCGATGCCTTCACTTCAAGGGGCTTTAGTGGAATCCAGTTCATTCAAAATCCGTGTCCTTGCTACTGAAGCATAAATTTTTTCTGCCGCACAAAGTCTGCGATGTAAACATCAAACGCACCACAGGAATGGAAGACGAGATTCCCAAATCAAATGAAACATTTGATGCACTCATTAAGAGAATAAGGAAAACCCTTTCAGACCATCCAATGGGGTGCACAGACCAATGCTTAAAACAGCAAAAGTGGATTCAGACATGGACTAAGTGAACCTCAACTTTTCAGAATGCCACAAATGCACCTCGCGTCATGTGTCAAGAACCAAACAGTGAGCTTCACACTTTGTTACACATATTTCAGTAATAATGGTAGATTAATTACCTCAAACAAACAAATACAGAGCACTTAAACATTGCAGCGCTTTTTCATTTTTTCCATAAATAAAACTTGTATCAGAGCTACAGTAAGGGCTGTCAATTGTGGATCCTCAGAGAGCGCAGCTCATGGATGCTTAGCAACGACAGATACTATGATAGGGAAAGTTCATGAGTATGCTGAATAAGGTGGAGGAAGTGATGCACTTCACATTTTCTATGTGGTTTTATATATGTGACCAGCCCAAAATAAATAAAACCTTTTTAATTCTACTGATTTTCTAAAATACAGTTTCTGCACACCAGTTTTACTATAATATCTTTGAGACTTTGTTCAACACCAAAACCTGAATTTTAACTAAACCCAATCATAGAAATACCAAAAATATGTTCACCACACTGATGGATTTACATATTTGCATTGATAATACATTAACAATTACATAAAATAAGCCAACTTTACTTTATACATATCAGAAAAATACTAATTAAATTGTTCATAAAACATTTTTTTAATATACGACTAAATTACATTTATTTAAATAAAAAAAGTGTCATTCTAAACCTTACATATTAACAATGGATATCATAAATAACGTCAAATATCTTTTCCGCTTCCAAAAACACACCATATGTTGTATGATACAGCTCAGCTAGTACTAGTAGAGCATAGTGCTAGCCTTATCGAAGTCACAATGCATTATTTTTGTAAACCACCCTGTGTGTTTACTGAAACAAGCTATTGTTCACTAATGAGACTCAATTAAACTGTTTTACTGGTTCTGCATCAGCTCATAATTACAGTTCACTCTCTGTGATGCACAAAGTGCCACCAGCAGCTCTCCAGGGGCCAAAGAAACACAAGTCAGCTGTGTGTGTTTTGGTCTGAGCACGCAGAGACGATTAACAATTGGACATTCTTAATTAGATCATGTTAAATCTGCATACAGTTCATTTATATACACATTAAAATGCATGCAGCTCATTTTAAATGGAAAGTCCTGAAAGTGCACCATTGGCTTTCAAGCCATAGCAAGTCTATGCAAATGAGTGTTTGTTTATTTGCATGTAACAAAATAAGAGGACGTAAGAGAAATAAAAAGTGTTTGTATTTTAAGAAAAACTGACAGCATGAGCCCAGAATCCGCTACAGCCATGACTCTGCAGGTAAATCAAATATTAATAGCAGGGAATGGAAATCAGTATGTGAATTCTCCTTGCGTTCAAGGTGATAAACTAAAGCTGTTTACCTTTTCACCTGCAATGCCCTGTTCACCAGGAGAAAACTAAACCAGATTTGCTTTTCCAGGAGGATTTTTGCAATGCAGTAAAAAAAGAGAGTTAAAGTTTGGAAAGAGCCCTTATTTTAAGCTTTGGATCTGCATAAATTCCTAAAACTGAATAAGTGTGATTGAGAGCAATTCAAGCTTGAAATGCCAAGTTCATGTTTTTCAGGCGGCAGCAAAATGGAGGATTTCAGAAAAATTGTGGGCTTTTCAGACAAGTTTAACTTTGACTTGGCTTGACATTTTGGGGTGGAGGAATTGTTTTTTTAACAGATAAAACATGAATAAAGCAACTGCATAGAAGATACTGGGAGAAATCTTTTGCTGTTGCAGGACATGCACATGAGCCCAAAAAATGTATAAATGAACGAATGAATGCCAATTATATATACAGTTAAAGTCAAAAATATTAGCACTCCTGTGAATAGTTGTTTCTCAAATATTTACCAAATTATGTTTAACAGATCAAGGAACTTTTCACAGCATTTTCTATAATATTGTTTCTTCTGGAGAAAGTCTTATTTGTTTCATTTCAGATAGAATAAAAGCAGTTTTTAATATTTTTAAAAAGATTTTAAGGTCAATGTCATTAGCCCCCTTAAGATTTTTTTTTTCTTTTTTGATTGTCTACACAACAAACCATCATTATACAATGACTTGCCTAATTACCCTAACGTGCCTAATTAACCTAGTTAAGCCTTTAAATGTCACTTTAAGCTGAATACTAGTATCTTGAAAGATATCTAGTAAAATATTATGTACTGTCATCATGGCAAAGATAAAAGAAATCAGTTATTAGAAATGAGTTAATAAAACTATTATGTTTAGAAATGTGTAGGAAAAAATCTCCTTTCCGTTCATCAGAAATTGGGGAAAAATGGCAGGGGGGTTAATAATTCAGGAGGGCTAATAATTCTGACTTCAACTGTATATAAACAATAAAATTATATATAGAAAACTTTTTTGATCCACTTCAAATGTTGATTACTGTACACCATTTAAGTCTGCAATCAAAAAAAAAAAAGAAAACACTAAATAAGGGCAGAGATTTCAATACAGCGTTGCCTTGGAAGAAAAAACATTTGTACTTAACAAAATGCCATATCAGTTTAGGTATATGTATCTATAGCATAATATTTTGACAGCCTAAACCTAAATGTCTCAAGTCTCCAGTGTGTTCAACCTCACCCGAATGGTAAAGCTCATCTTCAGTAGCTACAGCAGCAAGTAATTCCCTTCAATCAAAGCCTTTCCTCCCACAAAGTAACTCCCCGATTAAGAGTCCAGGAGTGAGCAGCTCAGGCCGAAACATGAATCCACAGACTCTGTCTCCTGTGGTCTGTCACTGTCTAATCCCAGCCGACTGATGGAAAAGATCCCATCACCCTAATCTGATTTCAGGTCTCTCAAGACACCCCGGGATAAAATAAACCTTTCTAGAAGATTATATGCATCCACTGGAAGTCAAAAAAAGAGACTCTCTCTCAAACAGAGCAGAAAGACATTTTGAAGTGTGTTATTGGACCTCTGTGAAGAACCACTACAGACCTGCACAGGGATTCTCAAGAGTGGAGTCTGCTAAATATTTTTTTAAGGGTCTATGATTTCTCTGATATTAAGGATAGAATTGAAAAATCCATTCATAAATATGAAATGTATTATATTATAGTAGCACATTTTGGATGAATGAATCATTTAATTAATTTTGTGAAATAAAACATTTACATATTTATATTAAGTGTTATGCTGTCAAAGGGAATTTACTAATTCAATCAATGGGATATACTTTTAGATTACTACAATTGATTTATTTTAAACCATTAAAATGGAATATAAAGGAAACTTAGGAACAAGGGAGAAAAAACTAAAGTAAATATTTTATAGACCCCTAAAATGTAACTTTTGTTTACCTTTTAATAACGGTTTAATATCTTGTAATAATGGTAAATCCTATTATTTTTATTGTAATTAATTACATATGCAAATATGTACAATATATACACATTTCATTTAAGAAAAAAAACACAATCCAGATGTTACAATAGAATTTGACCACAAACACACTCCAGCTAAATTCAGTTGCCAGTTCCTGATCTGTACACAAACAGTTGACCTGTAAATGATCTTTCAAAAAAATCCAAAACAACCACAATTTCATAGTTGAATTAAATTAACTTTTCAAATCAACTTGTTATCTTAACTTACATCAGTCAAACTGAATAAAATAATATGTTAAACTTCTAAAAACATAGTTTTAGTTGAAACCAAATTAAATTATTAAAAGTTTAAGTAACAATAAATATTTGTTCTCATGACTGTCTTATAATTTTTACAGTGTATACCTAATAACTACTAGTGGTTTACTTTTTTATTTCTTTTTATCTTTTACTTGTTTTTTTATTTATACATTTTATTTATGCACAGTACAGAGAAAGTTAGGCGGCACAGTGGCTCAGTAGACCAGAAGGTAGCAGGTTCGAGTCCCGGCTGGGCCAGTTGGCATTTCTGTGTGGAGTTTATATGTTCTCCCTGTATTGGCGTGGGTTTCCTCTGGGTGCTCTGGCTTCCCCCCACAGTCCAAAGACATGCGCTATAGGTGAATTGGATGAACAAAATTGGCCATAGTGTAAGAGAGTGTGTGTGAATGTGAGTGTACAATATGTCTGTTTCCCAGTACTAGGTTGTGACTGGAAGGGCATCTGCTGCGTAAAACATATGCCAGAATAGTTGGTGGTTCATTCCGCTGTGGCAACCCCTGATAAATGATGGACTAAGCAGAAGGAAAATGAATGAATGAATGAATGAATGAATGACAGAGAAAATTGTATGATGCTGCTAAATTTAGCTAAAAAAAAATAATCAGAAAATAAGAATAAGCCCAACACTTAATCCCAAATGCTGCATCTTAGAAAGTCACATTATTATAGTTTATTGCCTCTATAAACTAAATTACTTCAGCATAAAGATCCTAAATATGCATCACTTATAATATGTGGACATGGCAACACATTAAGAGCTTGCTCTATGAAGCAGCCCTCTAAATATAAAAACGCAGTGCAACTGCTGATGGTGGTTTAGTTCAAATTTGCTGACCTTGATAGCTGTATAACTTTACTTTGTGTGTCACGCTGCAGTCCACAAAAGTACGAAACACAAGATTATCAAAAACATACACGGATTTATTCACAAACTCACGGGAAACACTGAAATATCGACATACAGGAATCATGGGGTGAAGATAACATGGGAGGACAAAGTGTGCTTTATGTGGATTAAGGGTACAAATTGTAAAAGTAACTATATATGCAATAACCACTGTTGTATGCATGAAGGGAATACTAGCTGCATATAAAATTTAAGCATTTGTAACCCAGAGTTTATACACACAGAATCACTTCAGAAGCACAATTCCTGGTGCCATATCTGACAAACACAGGCCTCGCAGTTCATTGCCGAACCACAACATGAACACTTGATGTCTAAACTGTTACTTCAAATTTACAAGTCTGGATTAGGGAAATTTGTTTAAACATCATTAGGTAATTATACAGTATCTACTATAATCGAGGTTCATGGGCTAATTTTCTCCACAGAGTTTTCTTCAAATTTACTACAGCAATAAAAGGGCTGTATGTGTCCCTGCTTCTGGGAAGCTATTAGGAGCTTTTAAATACTGTTTAATTTTATGTGACTTGTGAATCTCTCAATAGACACTTTAGCTTGGTGTTAAAACCCACTGTGAACTGCTCTGCTGTAATCTTCTTTTTAATATAAACTCATAAATGACTGATTTGGTATACTGTACATTGGCGATTATGTAACTCCATTCACCACACAATTGACTCCTGAGACTGAAAGCTTAAAAAGCCAATAGTTTAGTGTATTGAAAGTCCACATAAAATACATTAATAATAATAAAAAAAACAACTGCGTAAATCATTTTAATTCATTTAAAATGTTAGGGACCCATGTAAAATTTTGGGTTGGGAACACTGGAAATATATGTATACATAGAGAAAATGTATTGATAATTTTCTGCCAGAGCATTATTGTTACAGTCCAACTGTCAGTGTTCGTCCGTGTCTTCCTTTGTTTTCGTCATGTGATTTCTTTGTATTGTCTTTCCCGCCACCATCAGTGTCAATCTGTTCCACCTGTGTTCATCCCTTATGTGTGATTAGTCTAATCATCCCCCATCTATTTATACCCTTTCGTCTGTGTCCATTGTTGTCTGGTATTTTGATTAGTGTGGTCGTCTGTTCCTGTGTCTGCCTGTCTTCCCGCATCCAGTATATGTTCCCGTAAGTGTTCAATAAATCCGTGTTTGTTAATCTTTCTCATTCTCCGTCTCGTTATGTCACCATCTGCCAACCAGGCGTTACACCATCCATCCATCATTCAATGTATTTAATCATTATTGTTTGAAAGTGATGTATGCTTTCTTGATATTAATTGCCATTTCTCTTTCTTTGAGGCTAACACTGCCTTGCACCGGCAGCTAATTCTGCGTTGTCAGCTTTATAAGTGAAAGCTAAATGTGCGTCTGTGTGGCTCTTTGTTTCCAGAGCGTGTCTGGCTGATCCTCCTGTTTTGCTCTGTCGCGAGCATGACCCGTACTTGCTGAGAAGGTCTATGTATCTTGCTGTCCTGATGAAGGTTTGAGAGTTCTGTGCGCCATGCCGGTGTTGTTGGTGTTTGTTTTCATTCTATGTTGATCTATGTTATGTTATGATTGTTTGTTTGTTTATTTAATTATTTTGACTGAGTTAAAGTTGTCGTTAAGTTAATTATATATTTTTCTGTTGCCATTATATTTTTTTTTGAAAAGATGTATTTTTGTCTTTAAATAAATAGAGAATTGTATTCCGAGTTGCGTGTCCGTTTTATGTTGCTGACCCCTCCCTAGACAAGCATTATAAATTGGGGTTCGTAACAATTATACGTTTTTATATGGGGTTTTTGGTATGCTTTTTTGTTTGTTTTCTTTTATTAAAATACTTTCATTCAGCAGAATGTATTGTGATTATACAAGATACCATAAAAGACAGTCAGAATATATAATAAATCATTTTCATTAATGAATCATTTAAGTGTTTTCACAAAAAAAAAAAAGCTGTGACTGAGGTTCTCACATGCATTTTTGGTCTTGTATAAACTAAGATCTTTCTGAAATGTAAAATGTGTTTTGAAGTAGGGTTTTTTCAGACTAAAATGTAAAGAAAACATCAAAAATGCATTATTAAATGTTACTTTTGTCACACTTCATCAGTTTTGTCTGTAGACTTCAATTACAACACTTTAAAGTCTGTTTTCTCAAAATAACATTATTTCTATTTTGAATAATATTTTCATTCGTGATCTAGAACAAAATATTCCCAAAATCCTCCCTGCAAAAACCTTTGACTCTAATGTCAACCAAATGAAACAGTCATTTTCATTTTATAAAATTTTTGTGCTAGAAATGTACCTAAATGAGCTTATATTTCAGAAAATAGTGCCTCATTTGCATATTTTAACATTTTAACAATGAGTTTTGCCTTGAACGTGTGCATTAAATCTAAATTTACAATCTTTATTTCACTATAACACATTATTAGTCGTTGTTAAACATGTAATCCAAGTTTATTAATTCATTCGTCTCTGATTTATCAGAGGTGGCCACAGCGGAATGAACCGCCAACTATTCCAGCATATTTTTTACAAAGCGGGTGCCCTTCCAGCCGCAACCCATTACTGGAAAATATCCATACACTCTCTCATTCACACACACACACACACACACACACACACACACACACGTTTTAGTTTATTCAATTCACCTATAGCACATGTGTTTGGACTGTGGAGGAAACTGGAGCACCCAAAAGACACCCACACTAATGAATGTGTAAACGCCACACAGAAACATCAAGTGGCCCAGCTGGGACTTGAACCAGCAACCTTCTTGCTGTGAGGCGACAGTGCTAACCGCTGAGCCACCATGCCACCTTTCCATGCAAGTTAATCCACTGAAAAATAAAATAAACTGTTGGTTTTGGTCATATTTAATCAAAATCTATCAGTTTGCTTCTGCTCTGGAATGACAGTCCTTCTCTGATGACATTAGTTTGACAGCTTGGACAAAATATTCTTAGCCACGCCCACCAATAGTTAATTTGCTGGGAGTGAAAGATGAGAAGAGGAGCACAAAACTAAAACCCCTCCTCCTACTCAATATTCAGTTTCAGTTAGAAATATGCTAAAAGTCTACAGCAACTTCTGATTCACTCAGACTATAAACACATCATTAAAACAAAAACAACATAGCCTGACACTGCGGTTTGCAGACTGTGGTCCTATTACTGTCCATGAAGACACTGAAAAGAATCTACTAATGTTATCTTAAGCACACTGAGATAATAGTGACCCATTAATATTGCATCTCTCTTACACAAAGTACACTAAAAAGCCTCTGTTTACATACTAATGTCACAGAGAAACTCCTCAACGTGCCAAATCGTCTCCTGTGGTGAAGCGGGCAGTGTGTGTTTTTTTTTTCTGACAGGGCAGATGGACATGTTGCTGGACAATCCTGTATCCACACATTAAACGGTGGATTTTGAGGTCTACTGCATTACAGCTGTCCAGGGCTTTTTCTAACACACTAGCCAGCAGCTGCGAAGCTGGATAATATTACTCGATAATTGGAAGGCTACAGGCTCAAGACCCACTGTAACCTTGTTTGACGTGCCTGAAAACATTAGAGTCAGGGTTAATGGTGTAAAACTACTGCGAGCCTGAGGTACAAGTGGTAGGAGTAGATGTTAGTATAGCCTAAGAGTGGCAAGGAATGGTGTCTATATTGGGGATAGTTAAATATGAGTACAATAATGCATCTATTACTCAATGATCAAATATTCAACTATGAATAAATAAAAAATAATAAAATGTCTAATGAAGTCTTAATATCACAACATACAAAAAAACTTTAATTATGAATAAAGAAAATGAATTAATTAGTTTAAAAATTGGTTAAATCATGAAAGAAACAAATTAGACAAAAAAAGAACTAAAACTAAACTAAAAACTAAAATCATAAACTCTTAAAATTCATTCATTCATTCATTTTCCTTCGGCTTAGTCCCTTTATTCATCAGGGGCCACCACAGCAGAATGAACCGCCAGCTTATCCAGCATATGTTTTACACAGCGGATGCCCTCCCAGCTCCAATCCAGTACTGGGAAACACCCATACACACTCATTCACACACACACTACTAATAAATTCACCTACAGTGCATGTGTTTGGACTGTGGGGAAAACCAAAGCACCCAGAGGAAACCCACGCAAACACGGGGAGAACATGCAAACTCAGAAATGACAACTGATCCAGCTGGGACTCGCGACTCTAGCGACTTTCTTGCTGTGAGGCAACAGTGCCAACCACTGTGTCGCCCTAACTCTTAAAATTATTTAAATTAATTAAATGTAAATCTTAAAAGAAAAATAATAAATCATTAATCAAAATCATTTGGGAAAGTTTGAAAAAAAAAAACATTAGAAAAGTTTATCTTATTAAATTCTTATTAGATTATTACAGTATATCTTTATTAAATCTTTAATGAAATTACAAAATAAACATTAAGGTTTCATGACTTTAGGAGTTTGTTATTTTCTGTTATTTGTGGGGTGTTTTTTTCTAATCACAGCGAAAAAAAAAATTATCTAAATTTTCTACTTTGAAATCACAAAACCAGTCAAAACAAATTATTCTCATCTCAAAATAAACACAAAATCTTAAAATCATGAAACAAAACAAATCCTAACCGCAAATACAATCTTAAATCAAATACATTTAAAAAACTTAAATAAAATCAGAAATGAAAAAGAAAAAAATATTGGGTTTCATACAATTACTTTGTTGTCCCAAAACAAATAGATTAAGTTAACTTTTAACGTTTTTACTAATTTAAGTGGATTGAATTGAACAAAAAAACAATTAAGCCGTCCCCCTCCCCCCAAAAAAAACAAACAATACAATTGTTTACAATTGTTGTTTCAACTCATTTTAAATAAGTAGTTTGAAAAAGCATCAAAATACTTTGAGTGTATATTCACAACCACAAAACAATAATTAAAAAGCAAAATACATGAATGTTTTAAAGAGTAGCATATTCATTTTACTCAACAATATGCTTTTAACATTATTTTACAGAGCAAATATTTCACTTCGGCTTGTGGTACACACATAGACATGAACTGATGGGCAGAACTAATAACATAAATTAAACAGAAAACTTCCTACTATCTTATTAATCCATAGCATCCATCAATCAAACCAGACTCCCGTGCTGTCACTTTCACTTATCAATAACCTTGAAACTCCCTGGAATTTAATCCAATTACAAAAAAAAAGAATAATACAGATGTAATGAATTGTGAGGCCATTAAAACTCAATTTCAGAAATAATTCAGACACAACAGTGGCCCCTGAATTCAGGTCTACTGCCCAAAATAAAATAAATGTTTGTGTCATTTTGTTTTTTTCTCTTGAATATTGGATTACAGGGAAATCGAGTGAGCTCTTAGGGAGGCTGTGTGGTTAGAAAGTACATCTCCATAACAAAAAAAAAACAGTCCAGGTAATTGCATTTTGGACGTGTTGTGCATGGACTAGTATGAAGGATCTAGAAATGCTGAACAAAACTCCTCATGCGATTAATCCCACTTCACTCGATCCATGAAACACGATTGTGACTGGCAATTTTCAGCACTGGGTGCAAAAACTCTTTTGAGAGCCGCGCTCGAAGTGATTCACAAAAAGGGTTCTTGTGTAGGTCACTGCAATTAACCTTTGGGTGACATTCGGTGAAGCTTAAGCGCTCAAAAACACTGTAATAGTCACACTCTGCCTTGCAAATTGTTGCTGCTTTAATACTTCGTTTTCCCTTTTGGGGTTAAAAGGTGAGCATATTCAGTGTCACAGACTATGACTCTCTCATTCAAACAGATATCATTAATATTCCCAATTCATCTGTTTATACCTAAAGAGCATGAGTGTGTTTTGTCTTCAGATTTTAATTGCTGTTGTTTTGGGGTGTCAATAACATATTACGCTACTGAACTTTTTAGATCATTTAGCTAGCATTAGGATTAGGGTTAAATATATATTGTAACACAATTTATCAATACATTATGCTAGCTAATTTGAAATAGGTTTTAGCATAATTACATTTACAAAGATTTTAACTACAACCACCGTTACACAAATAATAAATTGTTATACTGTGCATTCATTTTATTATTAAATTGTCTCTGCATTATTATTGTTGTTGTTGCTGTTTTATAATTGTACTATAGCTGAAATGAAAAAGAAACAAGAAAATAGGAAAGAAAGGGAAAAAGAAGATTAGAAATTAAAATTAAAATAAAGAAAGAAAAGAAACGCAAAGAAGAAATGAAAGTGAAAAAAAGAAAGTTCAAAAGAAGAGGTTAGAAATAATAAAAAAATTTAATAAATTAAAATGAAAAAAGGAAAGAAATAAAGAAAAAAAGAAAATAAAGGAAAAGAAGAAATGAAAGTGAAAGAAAATAAAGAAAAAAGGAAAAAAGAAAAAAAGGTTCAAAAAGAAAAGTAGATTATAAAGAACAAAAAAAGAAAAGAAAAAAATAATTAATTAAAAAAGAAAAGAAGAAAGAAAAGAAAGAAAGGAATAAAAAAGAGAGAAAAGAGAAGAAAAGGGGTTAGAAATAAAAAAAGAAAAGAAAGGAAAATAAAAAAGGAAAAAAGAAAAGAGGTTCAAAAAAAGAAAAGAAGGTTATAAAAAACTAAGAAAAGAAAAGAAATACATAAGAAAGGAAAAGAAGAAAGAAAAGAAAGGAATGATTAAAAAAGAAAAGAGGTTAGAATTAAAAACAAAAGGAAAAAGAAAAGAAAAAAGAAAAAAAGATTAGAAAAAAAAATAGAAAAGAAAGAAAAAGTTAAAAAGGAAAAGAAAGAAAGAAAGAAAGAAAGAAAGAAAGAAAGAAAGAAAGAAA
>CAIGQW010000302.1:17583647-17600734 GCA_903798125.1 Danio choprae | reverse complement strand
AAAGAAAGAAAGAAAGAAAGAAAGAAAGAAAGAAAGAAAGAAAGAAAGAAAATGCAAGCAATTCAATAGTCAAAAATACTATCATGTGTCTAGAAATAGACACTTCAGAAAGTAAATAAGCTTTGCATGCAGTCTATAAGTATGATTTTATTTTCCCTCTTTTCCATTGACTTGTGCTGCGGTAAATAGACTCTTATCCATATGCATACAGCCTGCCGTCCTCCCTGCCTCCACAACTTTGCATTTCTTTTATTCAAAAAAAAAAAAAAAAAAACATCACCAGGAATGGTGTGTCGTTGACAAATTACATCGCCAACACAAAGCCCCCAATGGCCGTTTGATAGCAGCTTGCTAGTCTATGATATTCAAATGTTTCTCTTTGAGGGAGCAATAACAGAACCGAGTCAGCGGGAGACGCCAGCCGTGAATACATGTGCTCCGTTTATCTGTAATGCGTTTTCACTTTCCAACATCCATGAATCCCCACATAGCAGAAATGTGGGTCAGATTCTTCTCGCAGTGCTGGAAATGAGCCTTTTTGGCTTAAGAATAAACTCAGAAACATGAGGCTTAGCTCCTCGTGGGCTTTTGTATTGTGAGTTTAATGTAAATGTGGCAAATCCACACAATAGGCTTATGTACCCAAGATTTTATTTTGTATTTTATTTAATTTTTTATGAAGAAACCATATAATAAAAATCAGTTTTGCAGCCTCTCGGTTCTACCCGTGCTCCGATGATGCAAGAGTTGCAAATACGGCAGCTGAGAAGGCCATTATTTGGGTTCTTTCTGGAAGAATTTTTCAGAACTTCCTGAAATTAGGACTGCACAATATTTAGTTTTAGCATCAATTTTAGAATGTGTGTATCCACAAGTCACATTGCAGGATCTGCAACGTTGGGATTATATTTGACCTGGAGCCGCAGTTCAGAACATCGAGTCATTGGAGATTTTTTCCATAATGGAGCAAAAGTTTATCATTAACATGTTATTAAGGCCTGTGACTGTATGAGCATATCAAGAGAGTTTAAAGCATTCAGGCACAAGGATCTGCACCATTTGAAACTTTCATAAAAAACATTTTATTGAATTATTTATACAATGAAGACTATGCAGTGCGATTTTACATTTGATTATCCATTTATGTACCCAAATTCCTACCAAACAGTACTATTTAAATCATCTGCTGAAACTGTATTCATATCACAATACATATCACAGAAAAACAAAACATTGCAATGTCAAATTTTCCAATATTGTGCAGCCCTAGCTCAAATATGTGTTTATTCTGCAAAATTCGCTTGATGTTACCTTGCTTGTAGTGATAGCCATTGCCATTTAGAATAAAAGAGAACAGAAATGAATTGGTGTCACTGTGACAGCTGTCTCTTTAATGCCATATGGTTTATATATACATTGCTGCTGATTGAGCTGACAGTGACACACCCACCAAACAATTCATCTCAATGCAACAACACAACACAACACAACTTACCTTAAATCAACTCTCATAACAACACAACTCAAATAAACTCAAATCAGCTGATCACTGCTCAACTAAAATCAACTCAATTTAAAAAAACTCAACTCAACACAACACAATTCAACTCAACTCAGCTGAAATCAACTGAGGAAAATGATCCTGCATTCAAGAGAAAATGTATCTCAAACCCTGATGCACATCATTTCCTGGAAACATGTCGTTCAACAATGAAACCATAGCGAAATGCATCATGCAGTTTCAGCTTAAACATGACCACTGTATCTGTAAAAATATCTGTAAATTAGTAGATTACCATATTCTGTGATTCATGATTTTTGTGTTTTTGTGATAGACAGGATGTTGTCATATATGGACGCATTCGAAAGAATTACTAGGAAAAAATAATAATAAAATGCCTTTTGCTGTGATACTGTGAGCTATTGAACATATCAACAGAAAGAAATAATATCAAAGAAAGATATCAAACTTATCATAGAGCCTGAGAGGGAGAATTAAGTAAAATAAGAGTGAGAAATAATCTGTAAAAATTTGCTCTGACAGAAATGCATTATAATCTGTTTACAGAACTTAGCACTTACTTAATCTTGTGTTAAATGACAGCACAAATGGTAAATAATAGACTAATTACCAGAACAAACTTTCACAGAAGCATCCCTTTCATTGAAGTCTCATCACAGCAAACATTCAGAAAAGTTTTTCAACCAGATCAAGTGCTAATATGGACAACAAATTAAGTGTGTCCAGACTGTTTTGACAGTGAACGATGATTAATGAGCGGTGAGACAACAGCCAGACGATAAAAATGCAAAAATAATTGATTCAAGACTACAAACGCCAGCAAAATAAAACTCAAAAAGAGCCATGTAATTAAAAGTGGAAGTTTAGTGTTTCTTAGTCCATATCTGGTGAGCTCCGGGGCCAATTACAAGTTTGTCCAGACTGAGTGGTTCATTGTGTCCAAAGACAAATATGCAAGAATATTTGACTTTAGTCATGAAAATGCAATAAAAAAATTATTGTCTGAAAGAACCCACATGAAACTTTAGTCATCCCAAAAAGTTGACCCTATGTACATAAAGTGTTATAAATTTAAATAGTTGCACAATACTCAAAAAACTGTTTCTAAATTATTTGTTAATTTAATTTTAGTATTTTTTACTAAAATTTCCCCTCTATTTTGCTGACTTATGTACTTACATTATCCCAAATGTTTCGAAGAACGTTCAAATCCAAAGAAATTAGCAATTTTGAACTGGTGACATGGACCGTGTACTGTGTGGTCATGCCAATGACGTCAAATACTCTCGATTTCTGGTTTGGTTTTATAAAAAACAGGGAAACACCAAAGATGCTTTAATTAATGCTTTGTGTGGTTTTAGACTGCACAAAGTAGCATTATAACAGAACCATAAAATGTATTTAGTATGATAAAACAGAACTGCTTCTTCCCACTCAATCATGATCAAAAAAAAAACAGAAGTGGTCAACTGTAGCATAATAAAAGCTCTGATGTTTTCGTGATGCGTCATACTCATCTCTAATCAACTATTGCTTCCACTCTTGTTTTGCTTCAAAGGATTTTATTATTAAGGCTGATTCATACTTCTGTGTCGCAGTGACCCACGATGCATGTCTTGCACGTAGTCATGCATTTATACTTCTGCGTGCTAGCTGGCAGTGGCAGTAGTATGTTCCTCTGTGTCGACTTTTTTTGCAGGTGTTTTGTTTTTTCTGAATGCTAACCTTAAATGTACAAGTAGTATAATCTTGATCATTCAGAAGCGGGAATTGTTGGACGTGCAACAACTTTGATCATAAGGTAAACAAAACAAAAGTTTCCATCTGGAGCTCCTCCTCGGGACTCGACACTTGTAAACACTCGCTACAACGGGCTCCCTGCTTTCCCACGGCTCTCAGCCCTGCCCACACTCGTCAACACTACCAAGCCAACCAATCACAAAGCTTGTTTTATGCGTCGTCGCAACGTGTAGTTACATTTTTTTAAGAGGTGCGCAAAAATGTTGCGCAACATATTGAAATGATGTTTTCCAGTGTGCGTTCATACTTTCAGGAGGTGCTCTTTTCAGTGTATCAGGTTAGCATTAGCATTTTCAAAGACTGCACCTTTAGTTTAGTTTAATTTTTTATTAATTTGACAACCCTTTTCACTGTTAAAATATTTAACCATTAAAATGTAGTCATTTAAAAAAAAAAATGGAAATGAAAAAAGATTTTATAGGAACCCATGAATTTATTGATTCATGTCAATAAATCCCAGAAAAAATCTTTGTCTTTTATTCCATATATAGGAGCTCGGAAACCAATTAATTGGTTCATTGTGCCAAAAGACAAATATGCGATGATATTTGACTTCATGCTTGCCATTCATTTTTCATGCATAACTTGCTCACCGCAGTCAACTTTTTTCTTGTCCAATAAAACGCTTTCCAGAATGCTAATACTGTCACTTACATGGGCTACAAGTCAAGCATGTCCAGACAGTTCTGACACTGACCGCTGATGAACGACAGCCTTACTGTGTGACAAGACAGTAGTCAGAAGACAGATACGCAAGAATGTTTCATTCTAAATCAGGACAATGGACGTCTAAATTCCCTGCGATGACCTATTGACTTCAAACTACTGCAAATGGAGATCTGACTCTCTGTCAAGTGTTAAACACGATCCTAGAATATCCCATGGGATTGTCCACTTATACCACAGGAGCTATACAGCATTCCAGCCATGATAATTGAGTACCTGAACATGCACATCTATAGTGATCCACCCCAAAAGAAAAAAAAAGAAAAGAAACAATAGCCCAGAGTGTCACGAAATGCTGAATTATCCAATTATCTGCTTGTCTAAAGTAACGTTATTTGAGATTCCAGCGGCCAAAACAGAGGATTTATCATGCACAGAGGCACCTGCAAAACAATGAAGCTCACTTTCACCTTCAGCAGGCCGCTAATAAAAAGTTACATTTAGAACTCGGATGAAATATCTTGGAAATGCATCATAAATTCAATACATGCTAATAACAAAATGTCGTGTTCCTGTACCAAAAGTAATTACACTTGTTCATTATTCTATTAGATTTGGAAAGCACTGTGCTGCATCCTATTTGAGGTCAGAAATTGTAAGATGCATTTAGTTTGACATTAAACAGTGATTTTTTTTGTTTGTTTTTTGTTTTTCGGAGAATACAATAAGGGAAAAGTGACGTTTGAAGCAGCAGGAGCCACAAAATACAACAATAACAAACCCCAGTCATCCATTAACACCAACTGTGCAGAGGTTGGTAGTAAGTAACAAATTACATTTACTTGAGTACAATTCTTGTGTAACTTGTACTTTTAGAATATGTTTAAAGATGTGTACTTTTACTTAGGTAAAACTTTTTTTTTTTTTTTAACTTTTACTTTGGTAAAAGTTAAAGTTACTTTGGCGTTTCATTGTTACTGAATTGTTTTTGTTATTACTTTTAAATTCAAATTGATTATGTACTTCTTCGCAAGTCTCGCGAGACACCAATAGTGTGAAGTAACAAATTACAAATACTCAAATTACTGTAATTAAGTACACTGTAAAAAAATCCTGGTTGCCTTAAATTTTTAAGCTGAATCAAATTAACCTTATGAGTCAATTGAACTTATATTACGTTAAACTGACTTAAAACAGCTTGGCTAACTTATAAAATTAAGTTAGAACATGATTAACTTAGTTTAACAAGTTACAATAAACTAAAAACATATGCTGTCATGACTAATTGATCATATAATTTTTTTCAGTGTAGTAATTAAGTTTTTCTCAAGAATTGTATTTTTACTAAGCAGTTCAAAAATATGTTTTTTTACTTTCACTTGAGTACATTTTTAGTGCTGTATCGCAGTGTTTCCCAACCCTGTTCCAGGAGGCACACCAACAGTACATATTTTGGATGTCTCCCTTATCTGAACCATTCATTTCAGGTTTTTGAGTCTCTTCTAATGTCCTGATCATTTGATTCAGGTGTGTTTGAATAGGAAGAGGTTGAAAATGTTCACTTTTGGTGTGCCTTCAGGAACACGGTTGGGAAACACTGGTGTATCGGTACTTTTACTTCACTATTTTCCTTCAACCTGCATTCACACCTTTATTTTAATTACATTTTTTAAATATTTAATTGGCTAGGATAAATAATAAGTCCCGTGATTCCCATCCAATCAAATTGCACTCAGAAAAATCACATCATACAGAACAACCTCATAACACAAGCGCTTTATAAATGCAGCAAACATGTACAGTGTGGAAGCATTAAATGTGTCCATTAAGACACAAAATAATTATACACATTGACCGAGAGACTGTTTAGATGATGATGAAGATGTCAACTGTATGAGGACCGAAAAACACCAAGTGACCTTAAACAATGACTAAATGCACTACAGAATGTTACGTTTTCACACACACATGCATAGAAATAGCATACAAACGCATCAACCTTTCACATTGTAATACTCAATACTCGAGTATTTTTAGAAGGGCTACTTTTTACTCATAATACTTTACTCGTAATATTTACAACAGATACTTTTACTCTACTTGTACTACATTTTCGGGCAAATAATGGTACTTTTACTTAAGTATGATTTTTCAGTACTCTTTCCACCACTGTTGAAGGGGTTGCTATATAGACAGATCACGTTTTCATTTTAACTGAGGGTTTAATTGAAGAACAAACATTCGTCTGATTAATTTAATATGCATAGACTAATTCCAGTTGCAATGTGGCTATTCGGTAATGCAAAAAATATCCTACTGTATTACAAGAAAAAAAAAAAAACTGCAGCGGCTACATCAATTATGTTAAAAAAAACACACGCATCCATAGAAAGCTGGTCCTACAGGAGTGTGATTTACTGACTGCTTGTTCCCAAAAGGTATTCCAAATTTCCCACCCCAAACTAAACAAGTGGCTCGTCAAGAAACGTCTCTATTCCAAAACACAACAAACTAATTAGGCTAATGACCTTAAAGACCATTTGTCCTCTACAAACATATCATCAGCTGTTCACTTGTAAAGATTCCAGTCATTCTTGAAGGCTCCTATCTCTCACGATGAAGGGAACGTGACTATTTACTGCTAAGACTTCATTTAGGGTGAAAAAAAACACCTTTATGGATAATTCATTTATTCTCAGACCATTCAAGATCTAAATGACTTTTCTATTTAGTTGAGCTGCTGGCACTTTGAGAGTAATAATAAAAATAATGTAAATAATAAAAAATAAAAATAATAAAAAATAATGTAATTAATAGTAAAAGTGCAATCATTTCACTTCAATAAACTTCAATAAACAGACCACCTAAATCTTGAATGGTCTGAGAGTAAATTAATAGTGTTTTCAATTTTGGGTAAACTACCCCTTAAAATAAAATAAAATAAAATAAAATAAAATAAAATAAAAACAAAATAAAAAAATTTAATAAAATAACTAAATAAAAAAAAATAAAACTAAATTAAAAATACAAAAGTAAAATAGAATGAAATAGATTTAAATAAAAATAAAAGTAAAAGTAAAGTAAAATAAAAAATTAAATAATAAAAATATATAAAAAAATAAAATAAAATAAATAAATAAATAATATAAAAATTAAATTAAATTAAATAGTGCCAGGTATTAGTTTAGATTACATGTAATCTAAATTCACCTAAAATCTGTAATCTATATGTAAATTACATTAGTAAACAAAGTTTATTTTGCAAATAAGAAATGGAATAAAAATCTGTGCTGAAAACCAGAAGTAATAAATTTTAATGCATATGCACTCTGTCATGTCAAAGAAGAATCTATTAAATGTCACCGAACAAAGAAGGCAATTTTGTGTTATTAAAAAAAAAGAAAGAAATCTATATTTAACACTGAAGAAACCCATTCCTTACCATGTCTCCTTTATCTCCCTTTTGTCCAGAATATCCTCCCAAACCTAGAGGCCCTTGATCCCCCTTTCAAATACACATAAGTCATATTATACAATGTTAATATGCTAAAAATCGCTTCTCCGTATCAGGTCTAAAATGCTGTGATCAAAATTCAAAGAGTCGTCCTGGCCTGAACTCTGGCTCTTTGTACTTCAGAAGAGATTAGCTGAACATCAGCCTCTGATGAAGTGCATGTCTGTGCCCAAACAGCCCTTTATTTGTGCTAAATTGCTTCTAATAAGCTTTTATTTCCATCTCTGGCTGTCATCCAGGCATACGGACTGGCATAAATGCGCTTTAATTGGCCATTCATTTCGCATGCGGCATTACCTCGGGATCCATTGTGGAGTGCTAAGTTGCCATTTTAAGAAGGTTTTCTTGTTTTAGCTTTACCTTGAGAGCAGGACAGTGGCATCGGTCAGTGGGCAGCTGGGCTGGCATGGACAACATTTTCTGAAGGTATCCTGTGACCAGAGGGATTGCTGTGGGGTTGTGGGTCACTGTCGGTTCACACTGTGCAAATACAAAAAATAAAATAAAATAAAAAACAGTGTTCAAATATTCAGTTCTAGCCCCCAATAATCAATTAACTCCTTTGAATTCCATGAAGATGGGATATTTGGTGATTTTCTACATGTTTGATGCATTGTAAACACATATATATGGCAAACTGTACTATATGTTTTTGTGTGATGTAACATTACTGTTGTGGCATGGAGTTTTTTTTTCTGAATAGTTAGTCATTTATGTTTTGTTTGGATATTTTATTACATCGAATTAAATGGAAAACAATATCAATTAAGCTGCCGCTTCACATGTTTTTATTTTATATCGACTTGAAAAATCATAATTTACTCAAGAAAGAATGGAATAAAGTACAAATGAAATCATCCAGACTACATGATATCAGAATAAAACTAAATCAAAATATTACCCAAACCCATACCTAGTAAATCATATACACACAGAATTTTCTAAAGCTGTAGAAAGGGTTCTGTGGCAACTAGTTAAACATTTTGTATTATTTCAATTAACATTTATTCCAAGTAAAGGTTTTTTTAGTTGACTATACAGTACATGTAATAAATCAGGTAATATTAAATTGCTTAGAAATAAGCATCAAACAAAACAGTGTCATGATTATCAGATTTCCTGTCAATCAAACTGCCTGCATAAGTTCAACTACTAAATGGAATCATAACTGGATTATTGTAATATTTAGATCCTTTCTCAAACCAAAACAAACCCTCTCACTAAACTGCAGCCCCTAAAAATGTAGCAACCTAGGAAATCCCCTGTGTTGCCTATTTACGTGACCGGCCCCTTTGGCCACTTGGACCGTTCCATTTTCGTGTAAGTTAATCGCTAAAGAAACATTATACCAACTAGTCAGAGAGGGGGATTAACACACAACTGTAAAGACCATGTACCAATTACAGCATTGAGCAGGCTTGTGGATTTTCTCTAATCCAATCGTTTAAGACAGGATGTTGCCTTTAATTAATCAGAAATTATTGACTGGAGCAACTTGAGCTAAAAGGACACCCTCAAGGGCTTTGTCCACAGTGAAAACGATCAGTCCAAGAACAATACATGGGATCACTATGGCTCTGCTCCAAAACCTACTTCACTGCCTACGTGGACAAAATGTAGAACACTGTACATTCCTTAAGCCAAATTCTAAAGCAAAATCGCATTGCATGTTCTAAAGAGAAGAAAATTCCTTTTTCAATGGTCTTTCATTGCTATGAGCCCAGTGAAAAACATTGAAATGAAGAGGAAACAAGACAAAATATTTTAATTCATTTAACAGCACAGCTGAAAGATTTTTAGTCAATGCCAAAAATCAAGAAAGAATGGAATATAGTACAAATTAAGTCATGCAGACTACTTTTTATATTCCCTTTTGGAAACTTGACTAATTAAAAAGTTAATTATGTCAACCGATTTATGTGCAATTACATTTTTATGCTAATATATCACATCATCAGAATAGCAATACACTAGTGCCAGATTCTATTTAAATCAAATGTGAGTTGAGTTGTAATTGTTCACTTGTGTCATATGTATGTACACAAAGTAAAAAGCCCTCATAATTCATTTTTTCTTTTCTTTTTCTTTTTTTTAACAATGGTTAGGCTTAGTGTTAGGGGCCTCTAGGGACCTCACTGTCTTGGATTAAACAAAAACAGAAAAAAATATCGCAATTAGAATTTTAATTCACATCTAATTTATATTTATATACACATCTAAAAGTACCATATTTTTTTGTAAATAAGCATATTGTGATCTTGTTCAATTTATGGTCTTTTTAATATTTATTTTCCATCATTATGTTACCACAGCCATATCACCCTGCAGCCCAAGACCGGTTACTCACTGAAGCTAAGTAGGCCGGAGCCTGGTCAGTACCTGGATGGGAGACCACATGGGAAAACTGGGTTGCTGTTGGAAGCAGTGTTAGTGAGGCCAGCAGGGGGCACTCAACCTGTGGTCTGTGTGAGTCCTAATACCCCAGCATAGTGAAGGGGACACTTTAATGTCAGTGAGCGCTGTCTTTCAGATGAGACGTTAAACCGAGGTACTGACTCTCTGTGGTCATTAAAAACCCTATGGCACTTCTCGTAAAGAGTAGGGGTGTAACCCTGGTGTCCTGGCCAAATTCCCATCATGGCCTTCCAATCATTCCCATCCACTGAATTGGCTTTATCACTGTCTCTCCACTCCACCTATAGCTGGTGTGTGGTGAGCGCACTGGTGCTGTTGTCCAAGTAGATGCTGCACGCTGATGGTGGTGTGGAGAGACAAACCCCCCTCATGATTGTGAATCGCTTTGGGTGTATGGCCATACACAATAGATGCACTATATAAGTACCCATTACATTACATTAATGAAATAATTCCAGTAAGTACAGACATCCAAAATCTTGGAATTTGGTGAC
This sequence comes from Danio choprae, assembly GCA_903798125.1. Classification (NCBI taxonomy): domain Eukaryota; kingdom Metazoa; phylum Chordata; class Actinopteri; order Cypriniformes; family Danionidae; genus Danio; species Danio choprae. Next base: position 17,590,323 of record CAIGQW010000302.1, on the reverse strand, counting down.
TATGGTCAAATCTGACAGCTTATGATTGTATATAAATCTCAAAATGTTTAAAATAACAATAGAAAGTAAAAGGCAATAGTTTTCAATGGTGTTTTGAGGGGTACAGACTCGGACCTTCATTTAGGTGTATGTTTTTTCTGTGTTGTGTTGGATTTATTGAACATTTAAAAAATGCTTTTAATTTTATTTTTATTGGACAAATAAAAAAGAGCTTTGAGTTTTGCTATTTCCCAATAATTTCCTATGGGTGTCCACTTCTGGGAACAAAGATTAAAAAAAACATTCTCTATTCTATATTTTCAGATGGCAAACTTACAAAAAAAAAGTCTTGAACTGCTGATACAACAATCTAAAACAATCTAAACTAAATGTGTTTGTTTAAAAAAGTCCTCTAATATGCTTGAGGGTTAACATTTGCTTCAAGTGATCTATTTACATCCATTTTCACTATTTCATTCATAATCTGACTGTTTTGGTACATATCAGCAAAATATCAATATCTTGTTTTGGTGCATTCCAATTAATGCATTTTGTATTACTAGTGGTCAAATTGAACATGTATTTATAGGTGTCTTAATTGATCTTAATATCAAGTGTAAAGGGCCACAGATATCTACATAGGAACTACTGTAACATAGTTTTTGAAAACTAACTAGATCCAATTGCCACAACATGTAAAAGTAAAAAAATAAAAAATGGACACAAAACTTCATTCACATTACCTGGATGATTTTGATTTATGTTACTCGATAACTGTTAAATGACTGGCCTCTTCAGATTTTATTTGATGAATATGTCAAGCCTCTAAGTTTAGTGCAAATTAAAGGCTGGATTTACAGTCCTTAGGAAGGATCACAGAGTTCATATCATTGATGCTGCTGCACCATAAACCCAAACATCTTACCGTAGCTCCAGGAGAATCACAACATCTGTCCAAGTCGGCTATTCTAGAATCACAGAAGACCAGGATCTCCTGAAGCTCAACCTGTGACATTTACAGGCATGAACACACATGAATGACCAAATAAATACAACAGGTTTGCAGATCAGATAGACATATTCAATTTTAACCAGAATCAGACTTCAGAATCAGAGAAAGTTCTTTTAAATAAGTGATCTATAGCAATATTGATGATAATTGTAAGTATTTAATAAGATAAAGTATCATTATTGTACTAACTAAGGATGTCAAGATTTAGTAGTATTGATGATTACTATGATAATTTAATTAAAAATAGTTGTGAAATTAGCAGTGCAGAAGAGAATAGGTATATTTATATATTAAATATTGTTGTCGTGTCAACTAGGAATGTTGCAATAAATAGTGCCATTTAATTAGCATTAAATAGCATTAAAAAGTGCCAATTAATACTGGAACTACCAGAATTCTATTGCTGCACCCCAATTCACATACTTATACTACGCCCTAAAAGTATGTACTTTTTTCTGTAAAGGAAAAGTATGCATTCAGAACTTAATGTCCAAACGTTCACATTGTTGTTGCAGATTAAATATTACACGGAAAACGCATTTTAAATATGTTCCAGTTGGCTAGATATTGATTAACAGTCATTCAAACAACTTTACCGAGCATTCTCTACTTGACGGTTGGTCTAGAACTACTAGAATTCTGACTGTTCTCATATAACACATATTAGCACGTCATATTTACAATGTCTGTCATCATATTATGTTATGACCCTAAAAATACGTTATTTTTAGCAATACAACCTATAAACGTATAGTTAGGCTACTAGGTCCCACTTTATATTAAATGTACTTGCACTGAAAATAATTATTTGCTACAATGTACTTATTGTGTAAAGACATGTTATTATTTTGTACTTATGACTGATTAAATGCATGCATGTGTAAGTACACTGTATTTATTTTTTGATGCAAGTACATAGTAATTAAGGCCACTTGATATAAAGTGGGACCGACTACTAAACATCTGCGCCTCACATTTAATTTTCACTTTTACAAGCATTGGGAGAAGACTTTTTGCTGCACTGAATATGCTGTTTTGAAAGACATATCTGAAGTTAAGTTAGGTTTTTGCCAACAGAAAGTTACATTTTGTTAGCAGGAAGTTGGTAGGCAACAGAGGCACTCATATTTAAAGTCACAGGGGAAAGTAGCAGCACCTAATTAAAGGGAGAAACACTCATAGATCTTTTGAAATTTTAATAAAATAACTATGTTAGAAAAACTCAGGGTATTATAGATAAATTATTATAGATCCAAATTATTAAATTGCAAAAATTAAAAATGGTCAAAAAGACCTCCTCTGTAGTTCTAGTGTTAATTCAATTAAGTATTGTTATTGTGTTAATTTAGAGGTGTCACATTATACCCGTGTTAAATTATTAAATGAAATGTATATGTCTGGATTATATTGAAATACACATAATATTATATTTATAACATTTGACATAACATCATGTTCAGTCTCATTTATAATCGACGATAAAAACTCACATCGACTGGCCGTCCATCCTCCAATCGAGTGGTGATAAAGGTGCGTCCGCTGATGTCTATGCCAGATCTCTCAGCAGTGACCTGCCGCTCGATTAATTCACAGTCCAGGTAGATGGAGACCGCGTTACTCTCCACAGAAACTCCCAGCTTATGAAACTGTCGATCGAAGAGGGCGTGCAGGTCTCGATTCTTGAACACATACAGGAGGCTGTTCTTCAAAAAACCCAGAGCCAAAAACTCCACTGATTTCTTAGCCCCATCCACTATTAATGACACCTAAATGAAGAGAGGAGAGAAGAACATTAGAGGCTCATTAAGGCAGTTAATGAGATAAGACTGAAGTCCTAACTTATTACCGTTTGTAAAAGAGTGCCATTTATATAATGATAATTTTGTCAATCATGCGGAAATTATTGGTTTTTGAGCAGGCCCTGATAGATTACTGGGTCTCATTCACTCAGAATGCATATGCAAAAACCCTGCAGGTAAATCCTAACACAGTGGTAATTATATTACATAAAACAAAATGTATAGTTACAACGTTGTGTATATTTAATATTAAATATACACAATGTTATTAAATATTAGAAAAAAAAAAAAAAGAGTAAGAATTCTTCTGAATAACATGAATAAATCCAAGGACTCAATAAGCTGGAAGTTATTTTAAGTATAAGAGTATGTATAAATATAAATAATCTATTACTACTGAATGAGATACGGACGGACGGACGGACGGACGGACGGACGGACGGATGGATGGATAGAATTAATGAATTGTGGGTCTGTTACATACCTGTGAAGTTCCACCTTTGTCAAAGATCTGCAGAACAAACCAGCGATCTTTTTTAGTAGATTTTCTGAGGCGGAAAGTGGCAATGATCGAGTATTCATGAGAAAGACCGTTTGGGAACACAGACCTTTAAAAGCAGAGACAGAAAAACACACGAAAAAATTTAATTCATCATTCAAAAATACATATTAGAACCCTTCATTAGAAACCATTTTAATTTTCAGACTTCCTTGACAAAATAGAAAGACTTAAGAGACCACATTTATTAACAAAATAAATATTTTGTAACATTATAAACACATTTGGTCAATTTTGAAAGTGTCCTTGCTGAATAAAAGCGTTAATCAAAACAGTGTAATTGATACATAATGGCTAGTACATAAAACGTCCAAACAAATTTATAACATAAATGAATCAAAGTTCTTAAGCCTGAATATGAGGAACAAGAACATTCTAGAAAATTTTCAGTTCAGCAGTAAAGTGCTCTTGAGTTATCTTTCATTAAACAAACACGCATATGTCAAATAACCTACACCAGTGCTTCCCAAAGTAAGGGTCGGGGCCCATGAGGGTCCAATGAAGTGAGTGGTGAGTTCCAAAAATCAGATGCCGCAGATGGATTTTATGGCACAAGGTTAAACTTTCTGACACTATTTATGGCACTCACATACATTTAAAAAAAGTAATGAAGAATACACTTGGGACTATTGGTGTGTATGTGCTGTTGCACGTAAGTTTTGTATGTTTATAACCACCTCAAAGGATATTGGGGGTCTCTGGGAGTCACAGGCATTGTTATTTTGGGAGTCGCGGATTGAAAAGTTTGGGAACCCCTGACCTACAGTACTTAAAACAACAGTTAACCTTAAATGTATTATTAGCTTCAATAATAGTTACTCTATTTTCTCTTTAGTCTTGACTGAATCAATTTTAGAGAAAGCCAAAATATTTCAACTGGTCTGAAGGCACTGCTGTTGTAGTGACTCAAGACAAACTCACGCTTCAAGACTCTAAAACAATGTTTAAAAACTTTTAGGGCTTCTATTTGGTTATTAAAAATCACTGAAAGAATATTATTACATTTCCGAGTGATTCTCATAACACTAAGTATTACAGAAAGAATTACTCCCGCTTTCCATTTTCATTTCATTCTCACACTATTTGGTAATTTACTGGCACTTCATCAAACACAATCAGCAAAACTGACAATGGGGGGAAATCTCATGCATGAATATTTTAAAAGGACAGAAGAAGAAAGCAAAAGAAAGAGAGCGAGAGAGAGAAAGAGATCAGACTTGCAAGAGACAGGCTGGAAATGAGTTTTGGCTCAAATAGATCATTCTCTATTCTCTCTAGGCACGTCTGCATAGCGTGTCTCCTACTTTCACAGGCACAGTGGGGAAAATGCACATTATTAAAATGATATATACCCCGACTTTACATGCTGGCAAGATCAAATACTTTTATATTAAAAAAAAGACGCAGCAGAAAGGCTTATTGGAAAAACTAGTCTAGATTTATTATAGGACCATGGCTAGAATTTTACCAAAACTGACCACAAAACATTCAATCTAATTTGGCTGTAATCTACTTTTAGGAATGCTTCAGTCAAGAGTGAAAATCGGGTATTCACCCTCAAGATTCAGCACAAAGCAAAATGTGAAGTCAAAGTATAAACAAAACTTTAGAACTTCAGTAAATGAGAAGAAAAAAAAAATCAATGAATAATGGCTTAAACTTCAGTCTGGTTTTCAAAAACTGTCACATAGCTTTTAAACGAACAGAATAAAGTGCAACTCGAATCATACAGACTACTTTTATGCTCTTTTTCGATGACGTTTTGGGAAATTGAAATTGACACACACTGAAAGATTATTCTTAAAGGGATAGTTTAAGGGGAGCATAAAGTGTTTGGCTAACCACATTATATAATTGTCTGCTTAGAAGAAGAAACTTAGATGTTTTGAAATAGCCTGAGGGTGAGTGAATGATGACAGAAGTTAAATTTTCCCTTTTTAATGACCCTTAAAAGTCTGTGTGAACTGGAAGTTGCAAAGACTTATATCAGTATGTTGATGGTTTTCTCAGATTTCCCCACAGTCCAAAGACATGCGCTATAGGTGAATTGAATAAACTAAATTGGCCGTAGCATATGTGTGTGAATGAGTGTGTATGGATGTTTCCCAGTACTGGGTTGCAGCTGGAAGGGCATCCGCTGTGTAAAACATATGCTGGATAAGTTGGCGGTTCATTCCGCTGTGGCGACCCCTGATGAATAAAGGGACTAAGCCAAAGGAAAATGAATAAATGAAATCAGTCAAACTTTACAATAAGGTTTCTTTAGTTAATTAGTTAACAAAGAACAACTGTCACATTCCTAACATGAACAAATACTGTAATTAATGTATTGTTCATAATTTGTTCATGTTAGTAAATGCACTAACTAACATTATCTGATACAACCTTATTGTAAAGTGTTACCAAAAATTCTAATATTGCTCTCTAATGTTGACCTTCACTGTACGCTAAAAAAAAAAAGGTTTTAAACATTTTTTACTATTTACTGGAAATCGCTGACTAATTGTTTTATGAATACAAGTCTAAATTAGAGTTGAAATGGCCAGCCGGTGGAATGGACCTGGGCCGAGTGAGACCTCATAAGGGAGTGCAGTGTTTCGGAGAGCACCAACCTGGGCACCGTGACATCAATTCACTTCATCACTGAGCTGTTAAATAGGGACATCAGAGGCCATATGCCAAATATGATGGGATGTAACACTCTAATGCAGCCCATAATAAACTAATCTCTGAACATACAGATTAATAAGCAAACAAATGCTGCCAATGCTATAAAAAGCCTCTCACTGTGGAACATTTGTACTTCCAAACTTAATGCAATATAATGTAATATAATAATGCAACTGTAGTAATTAAATTATCAGAGTTTGCTCCCACAAATAATAGTATAACAAAATGAACTTTAAATATAAAAAAAAACTACACATTTAATAAACTTTGTTATAATATTATTAATTATTAATGTAATAAAATTACAATACAACAATGTTAATAATAATACATATTGTAAATTAAGGCTGAACAATATATCGTTTCTGCATCAATATTGCAATGTATGTATCTGCATTAGTCACATCACAGGATTAGATTATTTATTAAAGATTAAAAGATATTATTGTTTTATTATTATTATTATTGTTTAATTATTTATACATTGATGACCATGTTATTTTTCTTGTTTATTGTACTTAAATACTGTTAGACTCCCCAGAAAAAGCTGTTTATTATTTTATTTTATTTAGTAATTTATTATAATTTGTGCAGATGCACCGCATAGAAAAAAAGACTTGCTCATCCTAGTCGATCTAAATGAAATCTTTCCAAATA
>CAIGQW010000302.1:17562084-17572700 GCA_903798125.1 Danio choprae | reverse complement strand
TATAATATAATATAATATAATATAATATAATATAATATAATATAATAAAAATCAGCTTCTAATCACCCCTGGTAGGCATAAAAGCAACATTTCTTTAAAAAACATTAGAAAACAAATGCACACCTTTGAATAGTACTAATAGTACATCTAAACATTTTACATAGTGACTATTGATTTCAGTGTGCAGCCAATAGATAGAAAAATGCTCTGACGCTGCATTTCACAGAATCACATCTTAAAACTTTAACAGCATTCTCGAGCTGGCTTGCAAGGACTGCCATTTCCTCCAGGAAATGCGAAATTAGCTGTATAAATTGCTCTGTCAGCTTCAGCCATGGGTAACATTAGAGATGTTTTAAACAGCCGGTTTGATGTTTAACAGCGCTGCGCGAGGACGAGCTGTGCTTGATTTCTATTTGTATATACAGCATTCTTTGTTTGTACCTGTGAATTCTCTATGAAGGTTCACATTGGTGTGCCATTTATCCTCCAGCTTCAGGGGTGGACATGTATGATCTGCAGAGCAAAGGAATATCGTGCATTAATGAAGGAATTTAACTGATTTGAGCAAAATAGAAATGCTTTGGCTTATTCAGTACAGAGGAGACTGTGGCTAGTTGCTTTTTACTCCACTTAATACTTAATACACTTTTTGTATATCTGCATACCTAAATGTATTGGCTATACAAATGGCAACAAAATACATACAGTTTACTGAACATGGTTAGTTGTCACAATAGGGATTTTTCTTTAAACAGCCTGCATGTTTAGGCATGATGCAATAAATGCTGTTTCCGGGTTCAAGCTTTCAAAAAAACATTTTATATATTCCTAAAAGCATAACTACACTAAAATGTAATTGATGCAAAAACTTACAAGGTTGCAAATTTAATAGTTGCAAAAAAGAAAGTACAGTCCCATGAAGCATTGCAGGAAAACAATTAGGAAATATAAGAAAAATATAAAACTACTGATTTAAAAATTAATAAAAATCATAAAAATGAATACAATATATTTGTCATTGTTGGGGGGTGGGGTCAGTCGAACCCTTTAATGAGTTTATATCTCTCAATTTTTACCTTACAATGAAAAAGCCAAAATTGTAAGACATAAATAAATTCAGAATGGCAACACGTAAACTCTAAATCAGATTTTTCCCCTTATGAGTTTCCATCTTGCAGCTCTGAATCTAGAGCCTGAAAATCTAATTTGTCCCCCACAAAATTATTTTACTTATCACAGTTCTGAATTGATATCTTTTTATTTCTATTTTCCCCTGAGAATCAACAAAATTCTACATTTTTTCTTATAATTGCAACTAAAATCCTTAGAGAAAGTGATTCTGATTTTCAAAATACATCCCTATTCTCTCTTGAACTGATTCTGAGCTTGACACTCAGTTCTGACACTCTGCTTACAAATAGCTGTACACTTCTTGCATCCAATTTCTTAAAAATACCACTTGAATGTAAAATAATGTTAGGAACGTTTTAAGTGAAATACAAGTGAAGTACAAGTGTGTTCATATTGAACTGTGTATTCATTAATCTTAAGTCAACTTACATGACTCTAAAATCATGCCAACATGACTTCAGTGTTTGGATAAAAATAGCATAGAGCTCAATCTGCTTATAAAAACTAAGCTCAGAATCAATTCAAAAGAGATGCATTTTGAAAATCACAGAATTGATGCAGAAATTATAGCTCTTATTGCAACTATTCCATGCAATTGGACTTTTAATTTCCATAGGCCAGCCCAGGCTTTTCAGATGAACCGTCATGCCATTATAAACTCACCACATTATAGATCGGTCTCATTTAAAATCATTGCCTGACTGAGACTAAATTTAACATGGGTCAAAACACAGGAACAGCAGCACTTCATTAAATTGCAATGTGCCATGCCACATCTTTAAAATATGAAAATGTATTTTATCACAGTATTCTCTATGAATTTTTAGTCCTGAAATCAAGGAAAGTCCAGTCTGCTGCTCCTCATGGCGCTTACGTTTAAACACTGTTTCATTGCAATTTATGCTTGAACAATTAAATGAATGTCTAGGTCTATTTAACAGACTATATTACAATGAACTAAGTATTAAGCTATCAATGCTGTTAAAGTAACCTTGTGAAATTGAAGATGAAGTCAATCCATACTTTAGCAAAAGTTTTATGGATGACTTAAAACTGCTTCCTGCAAGGTTCAGCATATTCCAAACAAATAGGTTGATGTTTTTCTCAGAATTGAGAGACATACACTAAAAAATGCCTGAGACACATAAAATCCTACTAGTTACAAAGATCCCTTTGAGACAACTAGTCCTGCATGGTCTCCCCATCTAATGAATTTGCAGCCTCATACTGCAGAAGGACAAATTCTGCTTATTCAACAACAATTATATCACATAAGAAGAAAGCTCAGAGGGACGCAAATGCCAAAACACACAAACCTATCTATATCCACAGCCGTACACAGACATTAACTGAAAACTCCAAAAATCAGCACATCTGCTGGCAAACTGCCGACTCTTTAGGAGAAGGGACACATGCTGTAAATCCTCTCCAAATCTCTTCCTGGATGTCACGCTCGCACAGTGGATCACGGGTGATAGCAATTCACTCAGCTGGCAAAAATATTGCTTGCCTGTCCTCTTGTTCAGGGCGCGTTCATTCGTGGGCATTTACACTGTGCAATATTATTCCTTAATCGCTTCAAGTTAATCTGAATGGGGCCAATAAATCGGACACATAACACCACAGCGGATGTGTCCTGGTGCCTTCTGACTAATGCCAGCCGGGTCAAGGGCTTGACGCCATGTCCTTGCATGAAGGAATTTCAAACAGCCATGCAAGAGTCTCTGCTTCTTAAAGGAGGGTGTGACGTCTCTCCCCACAAACAATTCATTTGCATACAAGGACTACAAAGAAAGAAGGAAGCTAAAACAGAGTGATAATTGAATACGATGACAGTGGTTCTCCTTGGTCAATATTTTCATTTAAAATCCATTTTGTTACACAATTATGGAAACCCATTTCAATCTGGGTATAATAGCCATGCAATTAAACACAATAAATAAATCGTACAAATGGTAATTACATAATAAAGGTAGGGTTGCAAAAGGGTGGAGAGTTCACGATACATTTTTGGAAACTATCTAGAAAGATTAAACGAGAACTTCATCTGGGAAATTTTCCAATTTGAAAACTTACCAGGAATTGATGCGAATTTACAGGAAATATATAGAAATTTGGGGAAAATTGCAATAATAAATGTAATTATTCACATTTATATATATATAAATTGTATCATATACAAACATAAGTATCAGCATTTTGTTTGGCCATAAGCTGACATGCATGCAAACATTTGTTTTTCACTTTGATTTAATTGTAAGTGGAACTTTAATTCTTTCTTAGGTGAAATGTGTCCACACGTGAGTGTATGTGGTCTTATTCTAAAGAATAAGCTTGTAAAAATGCTTGTAAAAACACTTTTATAGGCTAATCGTGTTTGTAGTTTATTCCCAGTTTATTCTCTTTAATACCTGTTAATTCCCATATTTTACAGTTAATTTCCATAGAAAATCCCAGAATTGTGCAACCCTAAATAAAGGTACCTGCAATGTATCTTGCAATTTTGAGTTTATATCTCACAAATCTGATTTTTCTTTTCACAAATCTGAGGGGAAGAACGTCAGAATTGCCAGAGACAATCTTCACAATTCTGACTTATATTTACCCGCAGAATTCATGACGACGCATTCAAAAACTAAAACGTTTTTCTCTTGTGCTTTTTAAAAGAAATCTGAAATAGCATTATGCAATTCTGCCTTCCAAACAGGAAAAGAGCTAAAACAGAGCACTACTTGAATGTAATGACAGTGGTGCTTAAAATCCATTTTGTTACATAATTATGAAAATTCATTTCCATCTGAATATTATAGTATTACAATTTACTACAGTAGATCAATAAGCATTTTACAAATCTTATCTTACAAATCTGACTTTTCTTTTCATATTTCTGATGGTGGAAAAGTCAGAATTCCCAGAGACAAGCTTAGAGTTTGTGATTCTGAGCGTACACCGCACATTACTGAATTCATCTTTCAATTCTGACCTACAGTATTTTCTCCTCAGAACTGAGTGTGTGTTTCACAATTCTGACTTATATTTAAACTCAGAATTCAAAACTAACATCTTGTACATGATAATGATGTAGTCAAATATGGAAAAGTTGTCCGGCTTACACTTTACAATAAGGTTAGTTAACGCTAGTTAAATCCATTTACTAACACAAACAAGCAATGAACAACATTACAGTATTTATTCATCCTTGTTAATGACAATAAAGTCATTAACGGTTTGTTCATGTTAACTCATAGTACATTAACGTTAATAAGCACAACTTTCGATTTTAAATATTGAATAAGTAAACATTGAGTATGGTTAAATGCTATTCAAATGTTGTTCACTCTTAGTTCATGTTAGTAAATGTATTAACTAAGATTAACTAATGGAACCTTATTTTTAAGTGTTTTCCGATTCGTTTTTTAAATAATTCAGAATTTTCCCCTTCAAAATTCTGTTTAAATTTTAAGGAAGAAACAAGATTTGTACTAAGGATATTATTACTGGTTGCAAAAAAAATTATAACAGCACATTGGATGGAAGAAGGTCCTCCAAAGGTGGCTCAGTGGATTCAGAGACTTTAACAGGTCTATGTAATGGAAAAAATGACTGATATTTTTCTGAAGAGGTGGAAAAGTATTACAAGATATTTAGATTTGTACATTTAAAGGTTATTTAATCTGCAATGTAAAACTGCAATGTAGCACAATGTACAAATGTTTGCCCTGTATCCCCTTTTTTATTATTTTTATTATTTTATTTGTAATTTTTATATTATATTTTTTAATATAAAAAAATAATAATAATAATAAAAATCATACAAAAATCATAAATAAAAATATTTTTTTTTTAATTCTGGTTTACATCTTGCGATACTCAAATTATAGATCTCAAATATAAATTATTTCCAGTCAAAACTCAGAGTTAACTTACCATAATTCTGAACTTACACCTTCCAATTCTGGCCTTTTTTATTTACTCATAATTGAGCTTACCTCCTCTCACAATTCAGAATTTTCATAGTCCAATAATGTTCCTTAATCTTATCAACTGAATCTAAATGGGGCAATAAAGCAATTCTACAGGACACATAACACCACAGCGGATGCGTCCTGGTGCCATCTGACTATAATGCCACCCGGGTCAAGGGCTTGGCGCCATGTCCTCGCAAAACAAAAAATTTCAAATAGCCATGCAAAAGTCTCCGCGTCTTAAAGGAGGGCTTGGCGTCTTTCATCACAAACAATTCATTTGCATGCAAGGATTCCAAACAAGAGAGCTAAAACAGTGCGCTAATTAAACGTGATGACAGCGGCACTCTGTGGTGCAGACAACGTTGACCTCTCGTGCGGAGACGAACACGGCTTGAAAAACCAAACAGATGTAATCACTTCTAATCAAACCTTTTTTGTAAACGGACAAGAACAAGCAAACAGGGCTCTTGGTGACAGCATACATACCTATTCTCTCATTCACTGCCATTCCTGAAGCAAAAGGAATGGAATTTACGATCCACAGGAAAACAGTCCATCTGAGATAGTGAATCATGTCGTCTTTGGCACATGAGAAAGGGCCCCTTGAAAACCTAGAAATAGAAAACAACGTCACTTTTACAACTCTTTGATGGGTAACGCAACACCACTTGTTACTGTCTGTGTGACGGTATTTTTTTGGCATGCCTTTGCAATTCAGTACTTTTCATTACGCTTTATTGATTTACAGTAAATCAGCATTATAGTGTGATGTATTTAAAAATAATCAATATCAAACGAAGACTAACTTGGGTTGCGTAAAATTCGTCTAGAGCTTCAATTATGTGGTGAAACGTCTTAACGCAAAATGTCAAGTGTGACATTTCACTCCTCAGAATAAACTGCAGGCCAGAGTAAGTTTCCAGCATGAGGTGCTTCTGGGGACCCAGTGCCAGATTCCTGTAAACTAATACGATCCGTTACCCACCGCTGACTGTTGTTATTGAGCTCTTAAGTAACAGGGCAAACAAATTGCACTAAATTATTAAACACTTGGGCCACGGCTGTTTTGAAACACACAGTTTTGCAGGCTACAATCAGTGGTGCATCTCTGCATATAAACAAAGTAAATCATTTGAAATACGCAGAGTAAAGCGATATGTTCAAATAAACATTCTTTTTTAATGATTTCCAATTAAAGGTTAAACCTTAACTTTGTACATACTGTAACATACAGTACACATGAGGTGAAGCTGCGATTCATAAAAAACTGATTCATAAAAACATCTAAATAAAATTAAAGTTCCAATCTGCAGTGATGAATTCATTGCACTTTTCAACCTATTTGAAAGCCTTACTGCTTTATAAAATTAAGCTAAAATTTTCATATCAAATAATAATGACATGCAATTATATGTGTAATATTTTATACTTTCTGCATGTTTTATGCACTTTTTTTTATTATTATGAATGTGCAATATTGAATAATTTCTTACTTAAAGATGATAATGGAGATCCAAATTTTGAGATCAAATATATTGTCCTACTTTTTATTTGAAATTGATGTGCTAAAGTTATACTTGTATTTTTAATAACACTATTGAGAATTTCTCATTCAAAGGTTAAGTGTATTTGATGTACAGTAATACAACAGATACTAGTTGTCTTTCCAAAATAGGTCAAAAATGCTAGATTAACATCATATAAAAAGTAGAAGATGTATTTTCTGTGCTTCGGTTGTACTTGTATTGTTTAACAAACAATTCTGAGAAGTCCCATATTAAAAGATTAAGTGCATTTGATTCAATACCATACATGTTTATTTGTTTTTAACCAGGTCATAATCATCAGACTTTATACATAAAAGTAGGATATTCAATTGTATGTGCTTAAACGTATCTATAATGTACAGCATTTAGTATTTTCACTCTCAAAGACTGGGCTTACATTGATTAAATACCACGAATACTAGATTTTTACCCTAAATAGTTCAACATTGCCTGAAAGATATTATCAGATTTAAATTGAATGCATTTAATTTGTACTTACATGCAGTACAGTACGGAGTACTTTCACATTTATAGATTAAGTGAATTTGATTCAACATACTTTTTTAACATTTGATTTTTAAAAGATCAATATTTAAGATACACTACTTATACAAAGTTGGGAAATGTATTTAACATGTTTAAGATGTACTTGTATTTATTTTAAAAAGTACAATACACAATTATTCACTAAAAGCACTGCAAATAAATGACAAAAACACTTGCTAAGGGTAACAACAATTTTAAAGTACAATACACAAACATTAGCTAAAAGTACTGCAAAATAACGACATAAACACTTGCTAATAACACTTTATGCTTTATAGTATTCACACAGTTATCTTACAAAGCCTTAATCATGAAAAAGTTAATCTCCATGCTGTACTACTTACTTAAAAAACAGTAATCAGAGAAACAGACAGCAACTTTATCAATGTGAAGCTAAAGCCTGAGTCTTTGATATTAGCATATTAATCCTTCTACAATTGCCACATGCACGTAATCAAGGTACTTTAATAAGAAAATAAAATCAAAATAGTTTCTTAAAACTTCACCCAAACTGACCAGCAAAACAAAACGTCCACATCTGCTTGTATTCACTAAATGTGTCAAGTGAATGGTCAAAAGCGACAGTTTACTGCAGTTTCTCTGAGGAACCGAATGATGATAAATTAGCAATGCTGAACATTGAGGAACCGAATGATGATAAATTAGCAATGCTCAACATTCAGTCTCTCTCTCTCTCTCTCTCTCTCTCTCTCTCTCTCTCTCTCTCTCTAAGTACACGAACGCGAACAGAACAGACTCACATGGCGTGTTAAACTCAGATGACATCAAACACGATCATTTCAAAATGACACTCTGCAAAACAGACACAAACACACTCACACACACAACACCTACAAAGTCACAGCAACCAAGACGGATGAACGCCGGCTACTTACATTTGCGGAGAAAGTTTATTATTCCAGCGTAAACACACAGAGCAAAAGCAAAATCCAGTTTGGCTAATTAGCGCATTTTAGGCAGCTGTGGGTCCAAAGCGCACTTGCAAATAAAAGTGAGAATGAAGGCTCGTGCAGGAACCGTGTCCTTATTTGTCGCACCGCCTGACCCTCCCACCGCTCATTAGAGCAGCACATCAGGACGGACAGGACACTCGAGGCTCCCGCTGGAGAACAGCACAACACATACACTGACACACATACACACACACACACACACACACACACCACCGAAGAACAACTTTTGCTTGATTTGTCTTGTTTAGTGTAAAACATTAGGAAAGTGTGTATTTTATTCTGTATTCAGCATAGAATGGATACCAACTTTTCTTATTTTTGTTCTTTTTCTTATTCTTACTATTTTGTTTCACAAATTTGAGAATTTATTGTCAAATGGACTTTTTAAAATAACTTTATAATAAAACTTTAAAGTTTAACGAACATTTTATGTATAAAGTATAAAGAACATTACAGTATAAAGTATCTTGCCATTTTTTCACATTTTAATTGGTTATACATACAACAACACAAATATCCTTGTCAAATTAGACGTCACAATTTTGTGGAAAGTGTATTTTAAGTGTGTAATTTGTAATCGGTTACAATGAAAATAGGCAGACAGATAAACAGTGTCTTTGTATCTTTAGCTTATTTGTTTATTTATTTATTTATTAGTTTGTATCTAATTAGATGTAAACCTATTTAGATTTTATGTGATTCATTTTTCATACAAATACTTACTATATAAAAATACTTATTAGAGTTTTGCTCCTTCAATTGATTTATATTATATTATATTATATTATATTATATTATATTATATTATATTATATTATATTATATTATATTATATAGCATATTTTTGACATAATAGATAGTAAAAACAAATTTGACACAAAAAAAGACTTGATATGTTGTCTGTCTCACTTTATGAATGCATTTTAAAAAAATCCTAGAATTATTATTAAATAAAACGGAAGTAATCTACACATCTTGCAACAAATAAGCACAGAATTTAAATCAAAACTGATCCTGAAATTCAAGTAGCATCATGCAGTCTTCAAAAAACTCTTCACAATTCTTCAATATATAGTATGACAGATTTGTTGAAGGATTTGGATCAAGATATGAATTCCAGCACTGTCTGTACTGTGAGTATTTCAATAACATTATTCTACTGGATTCTTTCATATGAGTCTACATTTAAAAGTACTATTAATTTGAAGTGATCTATGCATTGTAAAAAAATGTTGCTCACTTAGATTTTTAAGTTGAACCAATTTAACTTTACAATCATTTTAACTCACATCAATTAAGCTGACTTAAAACATCAAGTTTAAATGAGTTGAAACCTGATTCACTTTCTAAATTAAGTCAAAGTATTGTAAAAACATACATTGCCATGACTTTTTATTATGTATTTTTTACAGCATACATTTCTACAACATTTTAGTCATCCCCAGGCTTTCATATAAATCTACTGCCTCAAAGGGATAGTTCACCCAACAACAAAAAAACACTTCCTCAGCATTTACTCACACTGATGTGGTTATAACAATGTAGTAATATCTTTCTTCTGGTGAACATAAAACAAGACATCCTGAAGAATATCAAAAAATGCAGTCATTGACATCCATGGTAGAAAAAACAACAACGTAGGCTCATTCTGAAAACATACCCCTATATACATTTCTGGAGATGGTGAATTATGTAGCCAGAGGAACGTATTGCTGCATTTCGTCTTTAAAACGAACACTACGGGGCGGTATGAAGCTGTTCCTTTTCACGATTACCAGCTGACCGCTTGCCTCCATGTGGACGGCTTTTCCAGTGTTACCAGTTTATCCAGTGGCTCACTGCGTACGTCAGAGGATTTGAGACAGAGTTGACCGTGACGACAGGGTTTGAGTCCGGCGAACAACAGTTCCAGAAGGCAGGTAAGACAAAAACCAATAAATAAAGTAACCAAGTAAATAACAGGGTGTGAATGTGGTAAAATCTGAAAACGTGGTAAAAAATCAGGCTGCCGTGAGGGCTTTCCTTTTGCTGAATTGCTTTTGAAAACACTGTTGGTTGGGTTTAGGGAAGTGGGTGGGCGCTGCTCAATTGGTGCTTTTTAAAACACTATCGATTGGGTTTAGGGAAAGAGGAGGGTGGGTCAGTCGATCAGTCAGTCATTCGCAGTCATGTTGACTGACAGCCTCTGGTGGATTTACGCGAGAAAAGCAGGTGCGAATGGCCCTTGCGAGAGAAATTTGAGATCTCAAAAAGCATACACAGCGGCCTCTGGTGGATTCGCGAAAACAAAAACTGCAAAAATAACGTAGCTCCTGGAACATGCTTGGTTCTCTCTAGAAATGTATTTAGGGGTACATAATCCGAATGAGCCTGTGTTGAAAAAAATGCTATGGATGTCTATGTTTGTTTGTTTGTTTGTTTGTTTGTTTGTTTGTTTGTTTGTTTGT
>CAIGQW010000302.1:17546165-17556504 GCA_903798125.1 Danio choprae | reverse complement strand
TTATTATTATTATTATTATTATTATTATTATTATTATTATTATTATTTTAATCAGTTCGATTTTTCTTATTTATTTCAATCGAATTTTGAATAGTTATGTGTAATCAGTTTTGCATTCATCTTTTGAAAATTTTTATTAATATTTCAATCCATTTTAATCTACAACATTTATCTATTTAAATAAACAACACCCCACAGCACGTCCTTATGTCCGTTTTATTTAAAAACTGTCTTTGTATTACTTTATAATATTTAAATGATAATACATCATAATTCCTTCAAAAAAATATAAACTAGAATTATCAAAAATGTTTCTTGTGCATCAAATGAGTATTTTAAAATATGTCATAATTTCTACCTGAAGTTAATCTGAAGTTTTGATTTAATAAACCTCCTCATTTATCAGAAAATTCCTTTAAAAACAATTAAGCAAAGAATTCAAACTTTGACTGGTACTGTATAGCATATTATGTTGGCCACTTTTGAAAATCATAAAATAAAAAATAAAAAAGACAAGCAGCCATAATTACTTAAACTCCTTACATTTATGCTGTTCAAATCTTGTGTACTCTGCTCTGCATGTTCGACTTTTCATGTTCAGTTCTTGCAGAAAGGACAAATGAGATTGATAATACCCAGAGATTAAATAAAATCAGGGTATTAGATTCAGTATCTCGCAGTATCATTGGCTAATGGACATCTCCTGGTGCCTATCGGTCTCCTTGAAACTAGACGATACAGTCTGTAGCGCACTTATAAAAGAAATAAGAGTATATCAGTGTAAATCAGTGCTGAGCCTGCATTTTAAAATATCCTAAGAGAAATGAACCCTTATATATTCTTTCTCAAGATTAAATACCTAAAATGAATATTACAAAAAAGCCTGCATGGCTATTTCGATGGCTATTGAACATAAACCTCAGTCTTGTAACAGCACTGCTTAATAGACACTATTTTTAGCCCCTAATAGAATTGTTCATTATTATCTTTAGATTCCTTTGTGCATTCCACAATTTTTCTCATTCCTGTAGGTTATAATGGGTCCTTTTCACAACACTGTTATGACGCACTTAATGGTCATCATAATCTTAAATCCTTGAAAGTTTTAAAGATTTTGATTTAAAAAAATATATTATGTACATTTATATGTATTCACATATGTATTATGTCATCTTTGCATCAAATTTCAAAAAATGAATTACCGATTGTGCGAGGTTTTTCTAATGCAGCATCTATGGGCGGGACAGTAAATTTGATGTTGTTCTCATTTCTGGCTGCCGTTATGAGTCACACACAATTTTTCTCCTTTTTCTGAAAGTCTTGATAACACCATTGTGGAGTTTTTCTTTTATTAGTTTTAGCAGAAACTCCATTGACCACCCTCCACTGACCATCGACACCTCGACTGTCGAGAGAGTCGGCAGCACTAAATTCCTGGGGGTGCACATCACAGAGGATCTCACCTGGACTACCAACACCACATCACTCTCCAAGAAGGCACAACAATGCCTACACATTCTCCTACACAGCCTACACAGATTGCACGTTTGCACTAAAGACTCTCTTTTAATCACTCCATGTCTCTTGGAAAAATTGTACATTTCAAATTGTGCTTCACACAGGTGAGTGGGCTTGACAAACCACCTGTAGAAACACTCTTCTCTCTTTATGCACCTGACACTTTATCAAAACTCCATCTTGCAAGGACTCAATAAGGAAAACGATGTTTACTATAAATGTACCACAATCATGTTGCGCTGCTTGGTTCAACCTTAACTCTTTTGCACAATATTCAACCTTAAATACCTCTTTTGCACAATATTCAACCGTTAATACCTCTCTTAATAAGTATTTTATAATATATGTTAGTTATGCATAGTTAAAAAAAAAAAAGCTTTTATGTCCAGTGTTGTGTTTATATTTATGATTAATTATGTAGCACCGTTGTCCTGCGACACATGACATTTTGTTCCTCTGTATGTCTACACATGTAGTGGAATGACAATAGAGCTCAACTTGACTTGACTTGACTTGACTTATTATTTCAGCAAATGGGACTGTAAAACAACATTTGTTGTACTCTCCCATTCTAAACTCACCCAGCTATGACAACTTCCAATATCGAAAAACCTGGAAATGTGAAAAGGGTCCATTACGGTGGCCCAGTAGTGCACAACACAACAACATTTCAAAAAGCAAACAAAGCTCACAACACAACTGGAAATGCTTTGAACCACTAGGTGGCAGTGAAACATCATTCATTCATTCATTTTCATTTCGGCTTAGTCCCTTTATTAATCTGGGGTCACCACAGCGGAATGAACCGCCAACTTATCCAGCATATGTTTTACGCAGCGGATGCCCTCCACCTGCAACCCATCTCTGGGAAACATCCATACACACCCATTCACACTCATACACTACGGACAATTTAGTCTACCCAATTCACCTGTACTGCATGTCTTTGGACTTGTGGGGGAAACCTGAGCACCCGGAGGAAACCCACGCCAACACAGGGAGAACATGCAAACTCCACACAGAAACGCCAACTGACCCAGCCGAGGCTCGAACCAGCGACCTTCTTGCTGTGAGGCGAGTGAAACATCAATTACTTCTTATTCTTCTGGTTGAATGGCAAGTTACAGCGAAGCAGTGATTACCTCTAGATGCCACAAAAAATTTGTCACAATACATTGCTCCCAGAAGCAGGTTTTATCTCTGGGCATACACATAAGCAAAGTCCACGAAATGAATGAAGATGAGTACATAATTGTCTGTTTGTGGACCAACTGCCACCTAGTGGTTGGGAGCATTTCTGTCTTTGTGTTGTGAGATTAACGTTTGCTTTTTGAAATGTCGTTGTGTTGTGATCTTAATGTTGCTGCGTTGTGCATTTTCATAACACTTAAAAGATGTTTAGGACTGAAGACACCAAGTGATGAAGTGTTTCAGATGTAATTTTGTCCCATCCTTACTGCAAACTAGTCTTAAGGTGGGCAACAGTACGGGATCTTTGTTGTCGCATTTTGGCTTCAAAATGCAAAAGACATTCTCTATTGGAAACAGGTCGGGACTGCAAGCAGGCCCAACTATTTTTGGAATGTGTTACAGATCTGAATGACAGGAAAGGATGTATATTTACAAATTAAATTAGGTTGACCAGACAAAACATGCAATATTTTGTGTTTCAATTGTCTACAATGAAATACAAGTCAAAGTAAATTTAGAAATCACTACTTTCTTTTTTATTTGCGTTTTCCATACTGTCCCAACTTTTTCTGAATTGGGGTTGTAATTCACACAGACTGTATGGGCTACTCTTGATGCAATTGAAGTGTGCCAAATGTATAAATGAGTATCTTGAGTTTACAATAAATAGTCAGTGTTGCTTGTCATTTCCTTGCAGCACAGTTTGCACGAGGACCCGAGTCTCATGGTCAGGATCAGATATCGGTGATTATCCTGTGGCCACTTGCTCTCCTGCATGATCACTTTGCAGTGGTCTTTAATCACTATAGCAACTGTTTGAATGTGCCAAAGTGTGTAAAGTGATGCCATGTTTATATAAAGTCCAGATATCTGAGCAGCAAAAACAACATTCTCAGGAACAAGCAATGCAAGGGACATTATTGGCTGTGTGACAGGACGACTATGTGACAGTTTTTTATGTATTAAAAGTAGTGAGGGGTTTGTTTGAAACATGAAAAAAAGAAAGAAACTGTTTTATTTTACAGTACATGCATGTAATGTGTTCTTACAATTTATTACTAAGAAAGTAGACATAATATGAACACATAAAACTAAGAACTGTAAATTTAATAATTCCAAAAAATGTTTTGAACTATTAGTTTTAACAGGGATAAATTTTATTGTGTTATGTTATGGAAATTCATTTATATACCTTTATAGGCATTATAAAGTCTGGTCTTCTTTTCTTTTTCTATGTACACATTACACAGTTAAGCTATATGTGACCACTTTGGCGCCTGTTTATCATAAGACAAGATTGTACTCCATGTATGATGACCTATGACCTGTGTACAGCCCGGTGGGAGATGAGATTAAAATATAGACGACTAAAAGTGAATTATGAGGGTTAAGATAACTGTGATGTTATTCATTCGCTATGTCACTGATGGCCTTGTGGGCTTTAGAGGGAAGAAACTGGATAAAAAGGGAACACACTCTTCTTTGAGTGTCGCACTCTGCAGGAACCTGTGTCACTGTATGACTGTCTGACCTTCTTTGCAAAGAATATAACTTTAAAAGACATCCTGGGTAAGACGTTGTCTTCTTTACCATTGAGAGAGCCTCCTTAAAGAAAATAGCCACAACAGTTACAACAGTTTACATTAAGGCCCTAAATCCAAACATGTTTCTTCAATGCAATAGATGTGCATTGACTGACCCTGCTGAGATAGATTTTTATGAAAAGATGACATATAGCATATATAAACATATGGTAATAGCATGTAGATTGCTGTTAAATGATCATAAACAACCTTACTTGTTCTTAAAAAAATTTGATGTTTGCATAATTAGTGACATTCCTTCTATTTACTGGTAAAGCACCAATCACACCACACCTGGTAAATTCTGTGATGTCTTACAGTATATATATTATTTTAAGATGTTCATACCTGTAATTTAGTCCTGCTTTTACATAGAGAAATATTACTGCTATTTACTGGTAATGTTACAGCTTCTTTACTGGTAAATTGACAGAATGAATTTGCCATATTTTTCTAAAAGGTTCACACATAATCTCTGAACATAATTTATGGCAATTTACTATAATGTATGTGTGAAAGGGGCTAGTGTCTGATATTTGTATATATAGGCTACATCCCAAAATACTCTCAATACTTTAGTATGAAATACCCTTTCAGAAAAAAAAAACCATGAGCATCGTATGAGATTTGAGCATCATATAATGTGTGATTTGTGGAACATCTTTGTCTGGAATTTTTATGTGATCACCTGTTTTTCCCATACAAAAAGTTTCAAAAACGTTCTTTTGCATTCCAGATGTGATTTTAACTCATTAAGCTCATGTGACATTTAACCATGTGGTTTTTCTGTAAGGGTATACAGCAATTTTACAGTCTGCTGTGCTGTGAATCTCTGCGTCAGATATTCATTCATTCATTTTCCTTTCGGGCTTAGTCCCTTTATTAATCAGGGGTCGCCACAGCGGAATGAACCGCCAACTTATCCAGCACATGTTTTACGCAGCAGGTGCCCTTCCAGCTGCAACCCATCACTGGAAAACACCCATACACTCTCGCTTATCCAATTCACCTATAGCGCATGTCTTTAGACTTGTGGGGGAAACTGGAGCAACCGGAGGAAACCCATGCGAACACAGAGAGAACATGCAAACTCCACACAGATATGCCAACTGACCCAGCCGAAGCTCGAACCAGCGACCTTCTTGCTGTGAGACGATTGTGCTACCCACTGCGCCACCGTGCTGCCTGTCATATATTATATACTTTTTATTTTTGGTCCTTTTCATATTACCTGAATACTTTACTGAATTTAGCATATGAGCTTCCTTTCTTAAGACATATCATATGCTGCATCTAAAATCACAGATTTCTCTAGTTTTTTAAATGTGAAAAACAGTAGGTGAGCCAGTTAGTATCAATTCAAGTATTCGACAACAGTAGAAGAACTCGATGACTTACAGTAATGTTTTCACCAAGATTCTGAAAAGTGCTTCTGATGGACAGTTTACTCTTATGAGACCACAAAAGAAGATTTATGAATGGAAGGGAAGTTATAACACGTTATGTGATGATATAACACGGTGAATGTAAATTTTACTAATTCCATTTATTAGACATAACCAAACTGTTCAACTGAATCATTTTTAAGGCCTCATTCTTACATAATATTTTTTTCAAACGATAACAGTAATTAAGGAAAAAATATTAAAATGTTATACACTGTTGTTTACATCGTGCTACCAATGGATATTTTTATAGCCTACGCTACTTTACCTTAACCATTGACGTTAACTGTGGGAGGGGCTATTTGTGTTGTCCAACCAATAAAAACAAGAAAGGTGTTTTTGAGATAACCTGTTTGAACATCGGGCAGCACGGTGGTGCAGTGAGTTGCACAATCGCCTCACAGCAAGAAGGTCGCTGGTTCGAGCCCCGGCTGGGTCAGTTGGCATTTCTGTGTGGAGTTTGCATGTTCTCCCTGTGTTTGCGTGGGTTTCCTTGGGTGCTCCGGTTTCCCCCACAATTCCAAAGACGTGGTACAGGTGAATTGGGTAAGCTAAATTGTCTGTAGTGTATGAGTGTGTATGGATGTTTCCCAGTGATGGGTTGCAGCTGGAAGGGGATCCGCTGCGTAAAACATATGCTGGATAAATTGCCCACGAAATTCTGCTGTGGCGACCCCAGATTAATAAAAGGACTAAGCCGAAAATGAATGAATGTTTGAACATCTTTTAAAAATCCGCTTGGTGTCACTACTGACTAAAAACTAAAATAAAAAATTGTTAAAACTCGTTGAGTCTATACGCAACAAAACAGTCATATATGGCTTGTGCATTATACATTTACCCCCCTGTGAAGTTCAGTAAAATCCCACTTTTCTATTTACGCAGTCACTTTTTCGTGTACATAGCTCATGGTGTCGTGTGGATTACTGAGAAGGTTATTCATTTACACCTTTTACACTGCTAATTATCCTCATTAAATCGAACCGGATTCATTCTTCTGATATACAGCCAAGCCATTTGAAGAGATAAAAAATTAATTAGAAATAGCGACAGAAAGCAGATTATGTTTGATGAATTTCAATGAATATAATGGCTGAGCTAGACATTTTCTGATATCACAGCCAAAGGGAAAATATAAGATTGCCGGTTATAAGCTTTTTTCATCCGGTGTTAGAATGCGAAAATTGTGTGTGTATGTGTGTGTGTGTGTGTGTGTGTGTGTGAGGGAGTGTACCGGTTTATCTATGCTGAGGGAACCTAATGCCCCCACAAGGTTAGCAAAATCTGACATTTTTGAAAGCAGAAATTTGACACGATTTTTTTCTTCCACATTTTTGTGTTTGAATAAATTTATTTTGTTTATTTTTTTTGTCTTATTCAGTGATTATGGTAAGATTTCTTCCAATTCTCAATAAAAATATAAAATTTTCAAAAAACATATTGTATGAAACAACAAAAAATAAAAAAGCCATGTTTTTTTTTAGACATGTTTATATTCATTTTTAGACAACACAATACAGTATCAATGTTTTACCTTCATAAAAGTTACCTTCAAAAAAACTAAATCAGTATTTGGTGGTGGAATAAGCATTATTTTTAGTCAACAAATTTGATGAAAACATTTGTTATTCGGACCAATTGTTATTTTCAGAAAGAAAAAAGTAAATGACCATTTTTAAGTTTGAAATCTGATAATTTTCTCATAATAAAACAATAAATCCTTAAAATAAATTCTATTTTCCTCATAGCTGTATATATAAAAAATGCTAAATGATGAACTGAAGTCTACAATGCAATAGAAGTATATGGAAAGCGCACACAAGAAACCTAACTGTGTGTGTGTGTGTGTGTGTGTGTGTGTGTCTGTATAAAGGATGCCTGTACTTTATTTAGAATAAACTCTAACATGATTTATTATTCTTCACTTAATCTACAGTAAAGACACATTCATTACTCACGCACTGTAAAGCGTGTTGTCCCTACACTGATTATAGGAAAATCTTGCTATCATAGATCACCGTGTGCATGTTTACATATACACTGTTTTTGTGTGATGTGTTTCAAATCCAGATGTATGACAAAGATTATGTATTTCTCTGTTGTTGTGCGTTAAAAGCATACAGAAGTGGAGTACTGCTTTGAATCAATGTTGACCTGCGGATGACCTCTGAAAAAGATCTTCTGCCAATCATTTATGTGCTACTAATTGAACTCAGAGGTTCAAAAAGCTGGCATTAAACAGAGGCCGGTAATATTAGGTAATTGGTCTGAGGCGTAAGAGACGGAAATAGTCTTGATTGCATCACGACTTAATGGCTCTCAATGTGTCACTCAGTCAAAAGTTGGCAGACGAGTATAGTTGAAAAGGATATTGGCTATAGACATTACAGTTTAGTTCACTAGTTATCACCCTTGTTCTTAAATGCATGGAGGATCTCAAAGAAAGAAAAGGGAAATTAAAATTTAGCAAGTATCATGAATTATTTCAGAGACACTTGGGCGAGATTAAATGTAAGAAGACCGTGGATGAATAGTTCCAGTCAAAACATTCGCACAGTGTCCCAGCAGAAGGGCTAAGGGATTTTAAAAGATTAAACTTTAAATCTGGAAAGCTATTTTCTGTCTTATGAGGCAAGAATCAAGACAGATGGTCATTTTTTAACAAAAAAAAAAGAAAAGAAAAGAAAACATTCTCTATTGTTCTTGTGCAGTCTTATTTCTTAAATGTCTTTCAGTTCAAAGCACAACTCACAGCCTGAGTGGTTGAAATTCTGTCTATTATTTATATATGTTATATTTATTATATTTAATAATGAATTATAACATAATACATTTAATATATGTAAATGTATTATTTTTACTATTATTATTTATTCATTTTTTTTTACTTTACATAAGTAATTAATTAATTAATTTTATTATTAGGTATTTATTTTTAGAGTCAGACATGCCAGCAAAGTAAAGTAATTTTATATGAGTGATGGGAGCACAGTTTATGCATGTATAATATTTACAATTTTAATAATAATAATTTATATTAGTGGCATCGATGATTGCATATATCAGTGAAATAAATAAATAAATAAATAAATAAATATGATATTGTATGAAATAATTGTTATTTATGTTAATCTACAGTGTTAAATATATGATTAGCTTTGCCTATACATATTTATATATTGTTTGTTATTCACCACTTATGGTTTACTGTACATCTAAATATTCAATATTTCAATATTATTAAAAATTTGTAGGGGCATCATGGTGGCGCAGTGGGTAGCCTCACAGCAAGAAGGCCACCTTGGCTGGGTCAGTAGGCATTTCTGTATCGAGTTTGCATGTTCTCCCCGTGTTCACGTTGGTTTCCCTCGGATGCTCTGGTTTCCCCCACAAGTCCAAAGACATGCAGTACAGGTGAATTGGGTAAGAAAAGATTTTCTTGGAAAAGAAAATGAATGAATGAAAATTTGTCATGTAAAAAATGAAAATTCATTCATTCATTCATTTTCATTTCGGCTTAGTCCCTTTATTAATCTGGGGTCGCCACAGCGGAATGAACCACCAAAATGAAAATAAAATAAATAAAATAAACAAACAGAAATAAAAAATGCATAAAATACAATAAAATACACAAATACAACTGCTATAATTTAATTAATGTTTGTAAAATATTGACATAAAAAAAAAAAACATATTTAAACATTGGCATTGATACAATAAAAATAATCATAAACAGCTAAAATTTATATAAATATTTTTAGCTTTGACATTAACATGTATAGTGTGTTTAGTATCTAATATAAAATCATTGAATCTTAAAAAATCTTGAGGTTGTTTTTTTTTATTTTATTTATTTATTTTTTAAATTGTGCATTATTCATTTACAAATACAGCAAAACAGGCAACAACAAAAAAATTCCAAAGATAATTAAAATTTTAAATAAAAATAAAATAAAATAAATTAATTAAAAACCCAGAACAGAACAAAAACAAATGGAAGACATTCACAAGACGCCAAAAACAGATTCATAATAGCTTACAATGGACAAAGCTTTTACATTTTTTACAGCTTTGAGAGACTTCATTAACATAATAAGTTCGTTCCTTGTATAAAGGAGGGGATTTTGAAAGTCTACATTTGTGGATAAAGAATTTACCATTTAAAATAATAAAATTAACAAAAATAAATATTTTTTTATCACAATTTTCAAAATAACAAATCATTTATTTTGCATTTAATGTTATCAACATATTATTTTTAGCAGAATAATTAGAAAAACTGTCTTTCAATCTTGAGGTTTGTTTGGTGTTTGACCTGCGTGCCCGTGACGTCGCCTGTCACATGGCGCGCGTCAGCTGTGTTGCAGGAAGTGAAGCAGTCATGGCGACGCCTGTAGCGTTACTTTCTGAATCTGTGCTCGGATGGTCGATTTTCACTATCGTTTTATTGGTGAGATGCAAAAATTATTCATCATAACGTGTATTTACTACTATTACATCGTTGGACGCGGTATTTTCGCTTATATTCTGTCACGTACCATTCTGGTATGTAGATCGAAATAGATCTATTATGGTTATGCACGTCATGCCATAATCCTGTTT
>CAIGQW010000302.1:17502344-17539038 GCA_903798125.1 Danio choprae | reverse complement strand
CTTTTTCCACATTTTTTTATGTTACAGCCTTATTCCAAAATGGATTAAATTAATTTATTTCCTCCAAATTCTACACACAATACCCCATAATGACAATGTGAAAAAAGATTTTTTGAAATTGTTACATTCATTCATTCATTTTCATTTCGGCTTAGTCCCTTTATTAATCTGGGGTCGCCACAGCGGAATGAACCGCCAACTTATCCAGCATATGTTTTACGCAGCGGATGCCCTTCCAACTGCAACCCATCTCTGGGAAACATCCATACACACCCATTCGCACACATACACTACGGAAAATTTTGCTTACCCAATTCACCTATACCGCATGTCTTTGGACTTGTGGGGGAAACCGGAGCACCCGGAGGAAACCCACGCCAACACAGGGAGAACATGCAAACTCCACACAGAAATGCCAACTGACCCAGCCGAGTCTCGAACCAGCAACCTTCTTGCTGTGAGGCGAACGTGCTACCCACTGCGCCACTGTGAGGCCCGAAATTGTTACAAATTTATTAAAAATAAAAAACTTGAAAAATAACATGTACATAAGTATTCACAGCCTTTGCTCAATACTTTGTTGATGCACCTTTGGCAGAAATTACGGTCTCAAGTCTTTTTGAATATGATGCCACAAGCTTGGCACACCTGTCTTTGGGAATTTTTGCCCATTTCTCTTTGCAGTACCTCTCAAGCTATATCAGGTTGGATGGGAAGCGGCGGTGTACAGCCATTTTCAGATCTCTCCAGAGATGTTCAATAGAATTTAGATCTGGGCTCTGGCTGGGCCACTCAAGGACATTCACCGAGTTGTTGTGAAGCAGCTCCATTGATATTTTGGCAGTGTGCTTTGGGTCATTGTCCTGCTGGTAGATGAACCGTCGCCCCAGTCTAAGGGTCAAGATCACTCTGAAGCAGGTTTTCATTCAGGATGCTTATAATGATTTTTGTGCATTAGATTGCTTGAAAACAATCAGATTTACAATATTAATGTATTAATTCCAAATCAAATAAGATTGATTTCACAAGGAAATCATGAAATCCCAATGAAAAAAGATTATCGCAGTGGCCCGGTAGTAGTTTGAGGATGTTTACCAACTGCAGCAAACTTTTGTGGAATTGCCAAAGCAAATTCCAAACAAACACATGCGTACACAGTATAACTATCCATGTGTAGATTGTAGGTCTTTACCAGCTGGAGCAAACTTTTCCTAAAAATTTGCCTTGGAAAACTTTAGCACCCCCCTCAGAATGTTCAAAGAAACTTAGTTTTGGCCTGTCCACATTATTGTCACACTAGTTCATTCTGGGATAACAGTGTATCCTAGCAGTGCATGTCAATTTGTGCAAGCCACATTTGCCCTTGTTACAGAGCACAGAATAATATGTATTCCAACTGTTCTAGGAAGATTACGACAGATTGTGATGAAATTCGCTCAGCCAAATGGGTGGGAAAATGTGGTTTGATAATCGTCCTGAAGTGCGCTGTGATTCCTGTTGCATAATAAATCAGGCAGACAGGTGCTTTTTGTTGTAGGAGGTTGAGATGGAAGGAGCCATCAAGTCTTGGATAAACACCAAGATTATGGCAGCGATCTCCTTGGCTCCGGCCTTCCGGTAATCCGTTTTTCTGATGTGACGATCAAATGTATCTCTTCCTCCAGTCGAGTAAGCTGGCTTAATGGGCAGAGGAACCTTCCTGACTAAACATCTTCTTAATGCAGCCTGTGCACGTAGGACTCTGTAGGTTTATTTCTGTTTCTCTCCGCTAAAGAGATTACGGCGGTGATTGACAGGCCTGGGTTTGGCTAATGAGGATGCACTCTCCAACGCTGAACTTGTAGCGCTTGCTAGAGTTTGCTAGATAAATTGATGTTAAATCAGACTTGTTTTATTCTACAGATCTTTGGTATTCTGTGGGTGTTTTTTTTAGAAACCCA
Organism: Danio choprae; assembly: GCA_903798125.1. Lineage (NCBI taxonomy): Eukaryota > Metazoa > Chordata > Actinopteri > Cypriniformes > Danionidae > Danio > Danio choprae. The sequence continues at coordinate 17,537,098 of CAIGQW010000302.1, read as the reverse complement.
CAAAGCTGATCTGCTTAAACCAGGAGGCAGATTTGTGACACCTACTGAGGCCTCAGGAAGCATTTGGACACTTAAAAGATCTCAGTTTTGTTTACTATGTTGTCTCATTTTCGAGTGAAAGCCCCTTTCCTTTTTAAATAGGCAGTATGGTTTTATATAGTCAAAGCCATGACTGCATTTAAAACAGTGGCATTTATTTGAAAGAATGTCCCCCACTTTTCAAGCATTACATTTTATAGTTGGTTTTTGATACATTCATGTAGTTTTCAATACTATACTATATACAGTGCTAAGCATATATAAGTACGCCCCTCACAAAGCTCTCATTTAACTGAATATTTTCTATAGGATGCTTTACAATAATATTGTTATTTGTGCATATGCATTAGATTAGTCAGTTCTAAAGCCAAATCTGGTACTAATCTAACAAAATAACTTTAGAATTAGTAGCCCAAAGTTATATGTGAGGGAAAATTTTAAATGAAAAGAAACCAAAAATATATGCAATTTTGTTGAAATTTTGTAGTTTCAATTTTATTTGCAATATTTTGCATGAATTATCTTTCTATTTCTACAAATGTTCCGTGACTAAAATATTACCATTCACTTCCTTTTATGCATAAGTAAAATCAAACTAAATTTCTAAATGTACAAAAGACAACTCAAGATTTTCTTGCTCATAATATTTTTTTTCTGTTCTTCAACCAATTGCCAGGTTATTCATTCATTCATTTTCTTTTTGGCTTAGTCCCTTTATTAATCTGGGGTCGCCACAGCAGAATAAACCACCAACTTATCCAGCATATGTTTTATGCAGCCGCATAAACCTTCTCTGGGAAACATTCATACACACTCATACACTACGGCCATTTTAGCTTACCCAATTCACCCGTACCGCATGTCTTTGGACTTGTGGGGGAAACCGGAGCACCCGGAGGAAACCCACACGAACACAGGGAGAACATGCAAACTCCACACAGAAATGCCAACTGACCCAGCCGAGGCTCGAACCAGCGACCTTCTTGCTGTGAGGCGATTGTGCTACCCACTGCACCACCGCGTCGCCGCAGTGACTAATATATTCTTTTTTATAAATATGTCCGTTTAATAAATATGTTTTGTTCAAATGCACCAACAAATAGTTGTCAGAAAAGCTCAACAAAGGCTGTACTTCCTTCGTCAGCTGAGGAAGTTCAACCTTCCAAAGGAGATGCTGAAACAGTTCTACACTTCCATCATTAAATCAGTCCTCTGCACTTCAATAACTGTCTGGTTTAGCTCAGCTACCAAATCCGAACTCCGAAGACTATGTCGAATAGTTCGGACTGCTGAGCAAATCACTGGTACAACCCTCCCTACTCTCCAAGAACTGTACTTATCCAGAGCGAGCAGAAGGGCTGATAAAATCACTCTGGACCCCTCACACCCAGCACACTGCCTCTTTGAACTTTTACCTTCTGGTCGACGCTACAGAGCACTGTGCACCAGAACAACCCGACACAGAAACAGTTTCTTCCGTCAGGCAATCCATCTCATGAACACTTGATGATAGTAATAGTGAAACAAACAAGCTGTACACTTTTTATACACATATACACTTATTTAAAACATACTTTACATGCCAATTTGCACATAACAGCTGCACATATAACGTTGTATATAGTAATATACCTGTACATACACTTGTCAATTTGCATTCACTACTTACTTCTATTTTTAAAATATATTTTAATTCTGTTGCACTGTAGAAGCTTCTGTCACAAAAGCAAATTCCTCGTATGTGTGAACATACCTGGCAGTAAAGCTCTTTCTGATTCTAGAAATATTCAGATTCTATATACATACATGCATACATACACACACACTGTTTCCACCAGCGTGTCCTCCTTCCTCCTGTTACCAATGTAGCAAGGTTCAAAACTCACTGTTCAAGGGAAGGAAGAGACATTCAATAGAAGAAGCATTCAAAACACTTCAATAAATAAAATAAACCAAACAAACAGGTGGCAGCAGTCCCTCAAGGATGACTACCACCAAAACTGAAAGCAAAACCAGACATATAGTGTCCAGGCCTGTGAGGGGGGAAAGCCGTGAGAGCTAAACGAGGCTGTTGGTGTGAAACATAAAAAGAGGAGAGCCTACAGTGGAAGACGAGTTGACTAGGCCTTGACACCTTTGTGTTTGTTTTTTTCTTTTAGTTTGTCCGTGAGGGACTGCCTCTCCCTGTTTGTTTTGTTTATTTTATTTTATTCTATTTATTAAAGTGTTTTAAACATTCGCCTGTATCTCGTCTATTTCTTCCCTTGAACAGTGAGTTTTGAACCTTGGTGCGTTCCTAATTCAAAACATGAAATTGGATAAGAGCTGCATGGTTCCGGTGAGGTGAAGGAGATGTCCTGAACTACACGCTAGTGGGCTTAGATATCCAATTCAGGGGACAAAAACATAAAGTGTGTTCGTCTCTCCTCCTTTCTAGAGCTTCTCCATGAGAGTCAAGACCGGTGTGGGCACATGTGACAGTTATTAACACTTGTTCCACAGTTCTTGGCCCCACTCACTACACTGAAATTGTCCAAAAGTGTTCTTATTACTGTCAGATGTATACATTTCTCCCTCTGAGGGTGATTTTTCTAAAATGCTTGTCCAATAATGACAAATAATTTGAAACATCATTGAAATTCATAGGTCAACATATATTTATGAAATATCTCATAATTTCTTGACCTGTCTAGATACATAACAGCCGACTCCAAGTATGACATATCATTTTGATCCAACAGCAGAATTATGTTTTTTAGTGCTCTTGTAGCAATTATAGATTTGCTCTTTTGGCTTGATGGAATGTTGAGTTATGAATGCAGGATGGAGTTCATAGAAAACGAGGAGTCAGAAAGAGAGAGAGTGAATTACTGCGGCAAAGGCAGACAGCAATTCTCTCTGGCATTTGGATCTACTCGGAAAACCTGTGAGTCATCAAAGTGTCAGGTCACGTTTTTGATGGAATCTCTGACACATTGGGAATAAAAAAAACACTCAGCACTTGGAGAGCCACTTCTTTTGTATCACCACTGTCCCATGGCACCATTTGAAGTCCTGTCATAAAAATCGAGCCTTACCTCTTGGTATATAACAATATATTTGTTGGTCATGTTTTTATCCTTTGAGATTCATGTCCGATGTCATATATCTAGATTCACATATTGTGCTGTTTGTGTGGCTTGTAGTGTTGTCATATATACAGCTATGGAAAATATACAGAAAAAATACAGCTATGGAAAATGAAAATAATAATAAAAAAAAATACAGCTATGGGAAAAAATAAGTGATCACTAAACATTTTTCAGTTTTTCTGGATTTACTGAATGTTATAATAACTATTAGGTGTTGATTTAAGTAATAAATTTGTGTTAATATTTGTTTTATCAATAAATGTTATTCTTCCATTAATAAACATTTCTTCCATTTTTCAAATTTAGAGAATTTTTGGTCAACATAACAGCTATTTTGATTAGTTGATTAGTGTTGGGTAAATTATTTTAAAATGTAATGAATTACTAATCTCATAATTAAAATTGTATTTAATGACTTTTCTAATTGCTTTGTCTGATAAGTAACTGATAAGTCATTACTTGACTCAATACTAAAAATCCACATAAATCTTAATGCGTAGACAATAAAAATGACACTCTTGATTCTTTACATTTTAGTCAAACAGGATCTTTTTATGTTTTGTAAAAAAACAACAACACTTAAATAACAATATATGTATAAAAACACAAAAACATACCAAATTAGTGAAACCATATTTCATACATATAGTGCTCAGCATTATATCAGTACACCCTATCAGTACACATTATATCAGTGTATCAGTACACCCCATTTTGAAAATGAATATTTTTATCCATTTCTCAGTGAATATGGGTAATATATATGAGTGCATTTGAACAAAACAGATTTATTAAACAGATATATTTATTAAAATAATATTTCAGTCACAGAACAGAAATGGAAAGATAATACATTTAAATTAATGCAAAATATTGCAAAAAGAAAATTACAAACTACAACATTTCAACAAAATTATATATATATAAAAAAATATATATATATTTTTGCGATTTTTGAACATTTTATTTAATATTTTACATATATTTTACACATTTTACATAACATATAAATTTGGGCTACAAATTTTTGAACCATTATTGTAAGCTATTTGGTTAGATTAGCTCTAGATTTAGCTTCAGCACTGACTAAACTAATGTATATGCACAAATTTAATATTGTAAAGCTTCCTATAAAAAATATTAATTTAAATGAGAGATTTGTGGGGGCTGTACTCATATATGCTGAGCACTGTAACATAAATTTCTCAAAAAAACGTTGAATTGCTTCTTAAGCGTGTTCAATTGTTGGACAAATAAAACCTTATTTACTAGAAAAATGTAGTTATTATACAAAATATCTGAATTTATATACATAGATTTTTTGTTTTATGCAAATTTTTGGCATTATTATTTTACATTTGACAAACAAAAACATTAAAAACTCATAACATTACTAAAAAACTTAAGTAATGTAAATCTAGAAAAACAAATTTGACTACTACTACTATTCACTACTACTACTACTACTACTACTACAACTACTACAACTACTACTACTACTACTACTACTACTACTACTACTAATAATAATAATAATACATTTTATTTATTATGCTCTTTTTCAAAACTCAAAGCGCTATATTCTCAATTTCACTATACTCTCTGATGTCTTAATGTTATTGAATGTATGCCACTGAATTTAATATTTTTTTCTCTGACATTGTTTTTTTTTTTTTTATTCTAGGAATGGGCAGCAAATAATGAAACCAGGCTGCAGATCGAAGACACAGTTTTGTATGGCTACTACAGTAAGTACAAAGTTGCACTTATCTTGGGGCAGTTAATTCAATTTCCTTACCTTGCATTTTTAGAAAAAAAGCGCTGTTCATATTCCTTCATCATCTGCTGCCCTCATTGTTTGCGTTTCATTGTGTGAGCCAGGCACAGTCCGTTCCTCGGCACGCTGTTAATGTCCATTGACTTGGGTTATAAATTACGGCACACACATGATCTGACATCGGCCTACAAAAGCTGGCAGTTAAGTCGCTGGATGGTTTTATTTGTGTGGAACCGTCTTGGTCAAATTAAGCTAAAGTGAGTGCAGTTTTCAGCTGAATAAATCTCTTGTCTGCGAGGGTAAAAAAAAAACGCATTAGTCAGTGACCTTTTCAGTGAACAAGGTCGGAAGGACTCATGAGTGCGGTTGAACACCTTTTTTTCCTTTTTTTTTGGAACCGCATCCTCATTTTATGACTTTGTAGTGTTAAATATATCTCGGTGACACGCATGCAGACTTTAATTGAGTCCTCCTTTGCTTCCACTTTAAATAATATCTTTTAGGGATGCTGGAACCGGGGACAAGGTAACATAAAATTGAGTTATGGCACAGTTGCTTGATTATCATTAGAGTTTGCGAACAGATGCTGCGCAGAACAGGCCGTCAGTAGTAGAGCGGCACGACGTCTGTTGAGCAGTGCCAAGTGAGCTAGAGACAAGCTGTCAGCCAATACAAACCAGCCAATCAAAAACCCTCACTTGAATTGTCAGAAAAGCATTCGAAGATTAACGATGACAGTGCAGGTAGACATGCCGCAAATCCCCTGTCCAGCTGTCGGCCTCTGTTCTCCAAGAACAAAACAAAATACGATTCTGGGCTCAGAATTGATTTAATGAGTCACTAAGATTGTCTGACAAGGAAAACTTCTGTTTGCAGGAGAACCGTGGAGTGATTTATGCAAGATCGTAAGCAGGGAGATTAGCGAAAAGTTGTTTTGTGGATAATATGAAGCATTCACGGTGCATTTACATGTAAACAAACCTATAAAACAAGGTCCTGGAAACATTAAGAAGGGTATAAATGAAGGTCAAAGCAAGCTCAAAATGGGCTGGTCAGCTCCAACTGGGTGGGACTTGAGCTCCAAGTGGGCTGTACAAACCTTCTGGAGTTTTCATTTATTTATTGTCTTGTACATGACACAGGTTAGGTCCGAAATTACCTACTACTCAGTAGGTGCTGCATTTGAATTTGGATTTTACTACTCGACCGTTAGAAAAGTATGTTTTAAGTCTGATTTATACTTCTGCATCAAGCGCACGCGTATGGTCCGGTGCAGCCTTTGCACAGTCGCATAGCCTTTGCCGTAGCCGATGCTGACACGCACCTCTTAATAAATGTTATTACACGTCGCAACTACGAGTAGTGCAAGCTCTGTGATTAGTCGGCTTGGTGTCTGTGCCGAATGTGGGCGGTGCTGAGAGCCGCGAGCCCGGTGGAGCGAGTGTTTACAAGTGTGGAGTCCCATGAAGGAGCTCCAGATGTTTTGTGTTTATCTTATGATTAAAGTTGTTGCACGTCTGCCAGTTCCCGCCTCTGAATGAGCGAGTTTTAGCTACTTGTACATTAAGATGTGTACTACTTGTACACACTCGATACAGAGGAACATAACATAACCTACTGCCAGCTAGTGTTTTGGAAGTGTTATTGCCGAGCAACATAAACAGCACACAGAAATATAAATGCACGGCTTTGCCACAGAGTCCAGCCTATTTTGTTTTATTAATGTCTACCATAGATATATACACTAGATATTGCATACGGGCCCTAAGCATGCATCAATATTGGTACTGTGCTCCCAGGAAAAGTCATTCAACCACACTTAGTCAAGACCAAAGCCGTGTCATCAACAGTCAAAAACTAAGCTCAGAATCGATTCAAGGCAGCATATTTTCTTTTTTTTTCACATATCATATGTGTCTTCTTTGGTGTTTGTGTATTCATACATATGGGTATTCTTTGGTCATAAATCAATGGACATGGTCAGCAACAATACTTAGGTAGGCTTTTAAATGTAAAATATACTCAATTGGTATTAAGGGGCTCAAAGAGTGCCATGAAAAAATGACCACCATCATCATCCTGTAACATTAATACAAGGCAAGATGGATCCATGCTTTTGCTGTTTACACCACTATTTTGACCCTACTATCAGAATGTCATAGCAGAAATTGCGACTTACCAGACCTGGAAAGCTTTTATCAAAGTTCTGTTGTCTAGTGGTAGTGAGCCTGTGTGAATTGTGCAGTCGTTTTCCTTTTCTTTGCTACGGCACTAGGTTCAAGGTGTTTGTGGTCAGAGTTTGTTTTCTCCATACCTCGGATGCGACGTGTGGTTATTTGAGTTACTGTTGTCTTTCTATTAGCTCAAACCAGTCCGGTCAACTCCTCCGACCTCAAGCATCAACAAGTGATTTTCACTTACAAAACTGCCTCTCTATGGATATTTTCTCTTTTTCAGACAATTCCTTGTAAGCCCTAGAGATGGTTGTGCATGAAAATCCCAGTAGATCAGCAGTTTCTGATTTATCAGATCGTCTGGCACCAGCAACCACGGCACATTCAAAGTCACTTAAATCTCATTTCTCTGCCGTTCTCATGCTTCAGCATCTTCTTGACCACACCTGCTTGTCTACATACATTGAGTTGCTGCCATGTGATTGGCTGATTAGACTTGATGGTAGTTGTTAAAGTTGAAGCATGTTGTTACTGTGCTCCTAGTGTCACCAAGTGTAAAGCATCAGCCGTGGCCCAAACGCTTGCGATTGGTCAAACTGGAAAGTGATTGATGGATATGAGTGGGCCACTCAACATTCACACTTTTTGAGAATATAAATACATGAATAGAATACTTAAACTAAAGGGCAATAAACTGGTCAAAGAGGATATTTTTTTTTTACATAGTTTTGCAATCTTTGATAAAACACTGTCCTCATTAGTTGATTCAAATCTTTGCTTTTGAATTGATTTTGAAGTGATTTTGGTTGCATTTTTATTTTACTGTAGCCAGCATCACTGGTAAGCGAGCTAAGTTGGGATGACTCTAAGTGCTTACGAACTTTGGGGATCTTCTTTTTTAGTATTTTATTTATTTTATCTACTTATTTAACCAGGAAAGTCCCATTAAGATACAATATCTCTTCTACCAAGGAGTCCTGGTCAAGACAGGCAGCATAAGACAGAGTTACAGAAAATATATGTATCACAACACATAGACACACACAAAAATTATATAAACCATATTCTTTATTGTTTTATGTTCATGACGCTTAAATTTGTAAAAACTAATAAGTTAACTTGATTCCTTCATGTTATCACTACACAAATCAATTTTGTGAAACTCAGCATTTTTACAGCGTACTAGCAGGGGTCTCAACTAGGGATGCACCGATATGGATTTTTTGGCTGATATCGATAACCGATAATAACTCTTAAGATTTAGAGGCCGATAACCCGATAAACTATTTCAAAATGATATATTTTTATACAGTAAACAACAGATTTTTTATTTATTTTTTATTCATAAAAGCTTGAACTGATCTTATAAATTGAATAGTCTCCTCAAAGCAAAAAAAGCAATAATTAAAAAATTGCAAGGTGATTATATAGACCTATATTCACAATTTCACATAAATCGGCATGCAAAAAATAAATTATTTCCTTTTCTTCGCATAGCAAATTAACATGCAATTTGACTGTTGCATCAAAATAATAGGTTAAATAACAAAATGTTGTTTTTTTTAACAAACAAGTAAAATAAATATATTTTAAATAAAATGAAAGAACTAAGAACTGAAAACAGCTTGAATGTTCTTGAATAAAACATGTTACAGTAATGTACATATGTACAAATATGTAATGTCCGAAAAAGCATTTTGAGAGGTGTTTTGACAGTTCAGAGCCACCGTACAAGCAAAAAGCTAAATACAGTTAGTATTACTTTAGAAATGCGGCATAAATTCATCCCATTTGGCGTTTTAGATGCTTTTGAAAACATGTAGGTGCTGCTTGTCAATCAGACAACGATTCTATGTTCGTTCTTGCTGTCAATTGCAGGAAAAACCTTCGATGAAAGGTTTATGATAATGATGCGTGTGATGCTTGTGCATGCGAAGCGGAGTCAGATTTGTCCTCGGAGTCAAATCTTAATACAACACCTGAGCATTGAGCACAGATGACTTTATGACAAACACAGTGCATAATATAAAGACAAAATGTGGCGGACGGTTGAGAACCCCTATGCCTGATTCAGTGACTGGCATTCGTCTCCCCTGCTGCTGTTTGGGGTGCTGTGAAGGCTCTGTCAGCTCACTATCATTATAAATATGCCGATCAAACTGAATCGCTGCTTTTATGTACACATGTAATATTTTTCCTCAGGCGATTTAAACCAAAATACACAATGACACTCTATCAAACATATCTACAATGATAAAGAATATGGTTACTTACTGAGTTGTTAACGCACAGTAATACCACACAAAGGATGGACTTTAAAGGAATTAACAATGTGAGGTAAGCTCCGTTATAATGCACTGGACAAGACTGAACAAGTTCAACCCACGAATTCGCGATGCAGGCAGTTCTGTACAATTACATAATCTATCGGCTTAAAGATATCGGCCTAATTTTGATATCGGACCATTAAAAATAACATTTACTGGCCGATAACAATTTGGCCACCGATATATCGTGCATCCCTAGTCTCAACTTCAAATATTTTTCATAGGGCCCTGACTGTACACATACTATTATCATAGTCATTTCATAAACTGGGTAACTAGTAGATGGTATCCCTGAACCCAACATTGACCCATGTTAACCTTATGTAACCCAGTATTTTCTGGAAGTACACTGTAAACAAACTTTAGGCACTCATACTGGAAAACAAAGTGCTACCGACATCTCAAATCAGGTGGCTTTTTGCAGAGAGCAGTGTGATATTACTTTGTTTTGTTTTTTTTTTTGCTTGGCAGATGATAAAATCTTTTAGACTTGCACTGAAAGAGGAACCTGAGGAGCCAGAATATGTTGACTTGAAGATTTTATGGTTTTGACTTGGACCAATAAGCATCCACAAAACAACCACTTATTAGCAAACATATTATCAAAAAGCTATTTCTTGGCAAGATCCGCTTGCATATTTTAAAGAAAAAAATATTATCCAATCTAATTGTTTAAAGGCATTACTTACCCTCATGCTTTTCCAAACTGGTATAACTTTCTTGTGCAGGTTTTTTTGTTAGTCCATATAATCAAAAAGAGGAAAGATGTTTTTGATCACACTTTCTTTTCATGCACACACACAAAAAAATATGTTTGAAGCATTTGGAAATATCTCATTTTTTATTAAATCACCCTCATGCTGTTCCAAATCTTTCTTTCTTGTGCAGAACACACAAGATGATGTTATGAAAAATGAAAGTCGGTAAACTTGTTTTTAATCCCCCTGACTTTCAATGCACAAAAACAGTAAAAAAAAAAATCTCTTCAAAATATTCATTTATTTTGCAAAGAAGAAAAAAAGTCACTACATCTTTAATACAGTTTTACTTTATCCACATTGCCTTGGTTATGTCAGCAGAACTGAAAAGTTTTTTTTATTTTCCAGGCACAAAGAAACTTCATAAAGTCATTAAGTTCATAAAACAACTATTTTTGTTCCTTTCAGAATAATGTACTGATGAATGGCGTAGACTGAGGACATTTAATAAAACTGTATCCTGAGACTAACATCTTTTTAGTTTAGAAAACTAAGCTCATCTCAAACCGAGACAATAGACTTTCTTGTTCAAGAATTGCATTTGAACTATTATGTTTGCTATATTCTATTGTTGAAAAGTTTCTGGAGGGTGAATATTAAGGTTTTCAGTTATTTTAGTGTATAGTTTATAAAATTATTTTAATAATTTATATAAAGCAAAGCAATTGCCTGCTTAAAATTTAAATTTATTTAATAATTTATATAAAGAAAAGCAATTGCCTGCTGGTGGTGCACCATGAGCAGTGAAAGGCACGTTCCTTTAACAGAGTAATTAGTTATAGTTACTAGTTACTTCTCACAAATAGTAACTGATTTAGTAACTGAGATACATAATTATGAAAGTAACTAATTACCAGGGAAAGTAACTACTGCGTTACTTTAAAAAACAATTTTGCTTGTCAAATGACTGAAATAAATATAAAACATTGTAAACTAATCTACACTATTTTAATGTTGTTGTGGGACGATGTAAGAGCCATCAAATTGAACAAATCATTATAAATATTAACATAAACATTCTTGCCTTTCACCTCTATGAGGGAAAAGTAGTGCTTATATTTCCAGTTTGCTACCTTTAAACTTGTTGGATTTGCCATCATTCTGACTCCTGGTTATTGGTGTGTGCCACTGACTGTACGTGTGCTTGTGTGAACACACAAACTACTCTGATTGGCAAACGATGGGAATATACTCTATTTAAGCCAATTATCATGGTCTCAGTTACACCGCGTTCACAGACACACCAATCATTATCACTGGTTGGTTATGGGTCCCGCCCCAGCCTCAAACACACACACCCACCCTAGAGAAAGAGAGATCCTATGGCTGAGAGAGACGCTGTTCACATGAAAACTGCTTCAGCGTTCTCAATTATAGTAATGCGCATTTTATTGTCAGTAACGGCAACAGCGTTGTAATGGGGGAAACAGAAATTAATTTGATTACTTGTTACTGAAAAAAGTATCGTCGTTAGTAACGCCATTTATTTATAGTGCAGTTATTCCCATCACTGACCATGAGTAAAGTGGTTCACTTTTTTTTTAATACTAAAACTGATAAAGCAGAAAGCTGTAACTCTACCAGCAGACAATAGATGAATTTCTAAATGAAAGTATATAAACTGTTTTATTAAGACCAATTCCAGAGAACACCCTTTCAGGCTTTAAACTCACAACTCTGATGCCGCACCGTCTTGTGTTCTTTGACACCATATATGCTTTGTTTCCCATGATGCATCTCTTCTTCCTTTGCTGTTGCATCCACAAAGAGCCTGATCGCTTCGTTTCTGGGTTTTCTGGAAGATCAAGGGTTGTACCATGCAGACTGTGCTCAAAGAGACGCGAGAATGCTTTATTTGTACTTCTGAAAGAAAGTGAAATTTGAAACGAAGAGGAAAAAGCCTACTGTAAAAGTGGTCCTGGTGAGGTGTGTGGTCCTCTGTGCAGGCATCATATATGTGGAGGTGGAAGAGAGAGAGATGAAAACCAGATACCTGTGACTATGTTTCCTTCAGAAGATTGAGGAAAGGGAGAGATACGAGCGTCTGATGATGACGTCTGTGATTATGACTAACACAGCCTCAGCTGCAGGATGATCCAACATAGAAAAATGGTTATAGAATGCACATATTTCAGCTTTGAAGGAATTGAGTGGATCAAGGTTGTTTTAGTATGCAAAGGCTATTGGTCAAAAAATATTCTTCGTTAACTAAAACTAACTAAAAGCTGAAACTAACCGTCATTTGAAATAAAATAACAATTAGCCAGAATAATAATCGTTCGAAAATCTGGCCTGCGACTGTTTATAGAAATACCTGTACCTGTCTGCCAAACACATCAGTGCATGATTACTACATATACAAAAAATATATATTTTTCTTTATAAACATAAAACATGTGTTCTAACCTTTTTCATTTGCCAAAAATGTCAACTACACACATGATCTATAATATAAAGAACTTTTGTCTTAAATCTTCATAATTTTTTTTTTACTTTTATTTTTTTGAGTTGCGTGGTTTTGCTTTCAGTGTCTGTTTAAACAAACTATTTTTTTTTTATTACTAAGAGGTTTGCACAAGACTTATGGTGTGTCCCAAATTGCATGCTTACAGCAGGGAAAATAAGTATTGAACATGTCATGTTTTTTCCCGGGAATAATATTTTTAAAGGAGCTGTTAACATGGAATTGAACTAGATTTGGGTAAAAACCCAAACAATACAAACATAAAAATATAACAAAACAAAACAAATCTGAAAAAATAGTTATGTGTAATAACAATAAACGAATGTAGTCACATGAATTGCTCAGGTGTGAGTTTCTCACAGACTTCAACAGATTGTAAAAATCTTGATGGTTCTGTGGGTCTCGTCTATCAAATTTGATCTTTATTTTGTATTTTCTATTGGATTCAAGTCAGTTGATTGGTTGGGCCATTCTACAGCTTGATTTTCTTTCTCTGAAAGCATTTGAGAGTTTCCTTGGCTGCGTTTTGGATCATTGTCTTTCTGAAATGTCCACCCCGGTTTCATCTTCATCATCCTGCTAATGTAGATGTTGGACTGAAGCAGCTAATATTAATTTACAATGACGAAGAGCAGAGGGTTGCTGAGGAACTACTGAGAGATTTCAGCTGCTATCTGGGCTTTCGCTGCCTTTCTACACCTCCCTTTCTTCATGTGTTCTATACTTTTTCACTGCATCATTTAATTTTATTATGCATAACTTAATTTGTAAACTGATTAGATTTGTTTTCTTTGCATATATGGATTTCTTTGGTTGTTACCAACATACGAGGAAAATTTCAAGTCAACGACACCTTTAGAAATATGTTTTCTGATAAAATGATGACAGGTTCAATGCACTGTTCTACTCCATTTTGTAGGATAAATAGTGTAAGTAGTGCATTCACACTGAAATATTCTTTTTATTCTAAAAACAATAAGTGCACTTTAAACAGCCAGATGACTTTAAATAAACTTATTCAACTGTTAAAAATAAGTGTGAAATGTTGGACACTTCACCCACTCAATGGCCGCAGCTTTGCCCATGTAGCAGAGGGGGTGGAGATATTGGGCACTGACATTGGATTGATTGACTTGATTTATTTAGGATTGTGTTAGCAAAGTTCTCCTACATGGGTTATTAGGCCACTTCCCAATGGTGAATGCGGTTATAATCATGACAGCTATTGTTTGGTAGTTTGGTCATTTATTTCACTAATTTGGCAACCGTCAAACGTTGTCTGGGAAACGGTTTGAATTTCTGGTTAAATGTTAGTGTTTCAGACGACACTACATTCATATACTATGCCGTTAAGTGTGTAAGTGCATAAGTACATAGTGCATAGTGTGTCATTTGGGACGCAACGTTAATGAAAGTTGTGAAAACATTATACTTGGCTTTGGTCATCAATGGACATGTTCTGTTTACTTTGTTAAACTAGATTTACTAACATTAAAACGGAAGCTAAATGTATAAAAAATAAGAATGTGTTTACTCACTAAATTAAAACTAACAAAACCATTAATGAAATCAACTAAAACTAAACTAAACTGAAATTTACAGCAAATTTAAAAACAGAAAGTTGGTTAAAATGCAAACCAAACTATGGAGTGGATGCAAATGCTGCAATTGTTGTGTAATTGTATGTTGTATACATCTGAGTCATTCAAGAAACAGGCGCTGTAAAGGTGACTTTTAATATATTTTTTGAAAAACCTTATTTAATTTCTTCAGAAGATTGAGGATGGGGCGATATGAACATCTGATGATGACGTGTGTGATTATGACACAGCCTCAGCTGCAGGACAATCCAGCATGCTAGAAAAATGGTTATAGCCTGCAAATATTTCAGCTTTGGAAGGTTTGAGTGGATGTGAACTCTGCAGTTATTGCATGTTTGTGTGTTGTGTGCGTCTGAGTCATTGAAGGAACAGATGACTTTTCTCTATTGCTTTGTGCCTCTTAAGATATTTAATAGGAATCAATATATTGGGATGTTTTGAATGCAACTTGATGGAATGGCTTAAGAAAAGTTTCTATAATAAGACGTTTGTTGCAGATATTTGCATTTGTAGACATGCCTAGTAGACATTGAAAAAAAAGATTAGCATCAAGTAGTCAACAATTATTAAATGTAAAAATGTATTAATTGGTTAATTAATTAATTAAATATATCATGATCATTGATATTATATAATTTCTTTTAAGCAAGTTCAAAGTACACACATCCAAAAGGTCTTAAAGGGAAAGAAATTTGAATTCTCTCATCATTTACTCATCCTTCACTTGTTCAAAACCTATCTGAGTTTCTTTCTTCTCTTGAACACAAACTAAGATGTTTTAAAAATATCTGGTTAATTTTAAATGGTTGCTAAGACCTGGTTGCTAAGGCCAATTGACTTCCATAATATTTGGTTTTCAACTATGGATGTTGATGGGTCCAAGCAACCAGAATTTTTCAGAATTTTTTGTTTTGTGTTCAACAGAAGAAAAAGGAACCACCGTTTTGAAACCACATGAGAGGGAGTAAATAATTAGGTCATTTTCATTTCTGAGTGAACTATCCCTTTAAACAAGAGCAAGATCAAAAACATTCTGTCAAAACCACACAAAACATATCTGTACATTGTTATTTTGTTTTAGAAAATATTAAAACTAGCAACTCTGACCTTCATCGGGCTCAACTGTATATTTTAGTTTGCATATTACATAAAAAATTATACTTAATACATGTCAGAATTTGTATATTTTATACATTTATCACATTTCACATAATTATGTTTTGTGCACACAACCTGACTATTTGTTTTTATTAATGTTATTAAGAACATTTTGTATTCGCTTGATTCTAATGTGGACATTAGCATTTCTTCTATGCAGTTTTCATGTATTTTCCTATTCAACACACTACAGTGATCAAGATTGCGGGAGTTTGTTCAGCAGAGGCTTGCTGTTTGCTTTCGTATTCCTGGTGACAAATGTTTGTCTTTCTTTTGGTTTGCTCTCGAGCTCATCCCGTCGTCCTCTTGGGATGGACTCGGAGAAGAACAACTGTCTCATCTGGCGAAATGCAAGCCAAACAGCAGGAGGAGTAGAAACAAATCTGAATCTTTTGCAAAAAAGTGTGGTGTCAACACCTCTCAAGAGCTCATCCAAGGAAAAAAAAAAAAGTGTCTTTGTTTTTCACAGCTTTTCAACCACCCGCTATTAACACTCAAGCATCAGAGAGCACTGGGTATTTGCATTAAAATCACCTGCTGCAGCGAAATCTTACAGTAATTAATAGATTGCCCTCAATCAATAGCTGCGTCCTGCAAGCTCTTTTGCACACAGGTCGTTATACTGCTATTAAGGAATGTAGATATTGTTTTCTCCATGGACGAAGCCGCAGTGCTTTCAAACAGAATTATCCTGCTGCTATTTTTCCTCCTCTTGGTGGCATTTTCGCTCTGCTGCAGTTCTTGAATTAGTCGCATTGATTGCAGCCCCCCTCCCTCCCACATTCCCATCTCCGCATCATGTGCAGAAAATACTTTCCAGCAGCCTGTAGGTGGAGATCAAGCTCCATATATCAGAGCAAAGCCCTATTCAATACATTTGAGGAGACTGGCAGGTCAAAGCCTCAAAGGCTTCTTTACAAAGCAGAATCTGAGATCCCTGTCCGCCCATATCTGTGCAAACGGAATAATTACAGTGCTAACTTTATCTCTCCGCAGTGTGTGGCGATCACTACAAACTTGTCCCGAAGGCGGAAGAGATGTCTTCTTCTTTTTTCCATTCAGAAGCCGTTGGGATCTTTACACACTCAGTTGTAATTATTTTATTGTGGTGCGTTCCCTCGCCAAAACGTGCTTGTTGCGCTCGATGTCAGGTGCACAAATACTCCGGCGTAATTCGCATCCCACAGTGAAGCCCTCTCAACATCCGCTGACATGCTTAACAGCCCCTTTAAGAGCTTTCTGCTTGTTACAACTGCTCAGTTTTAATCAAACTCTGCAGTGCTGTGTCATGTGTTAAGCTGAAAATGGGTTTGCGCTTTGTGTAAGGCAGCGCTTTAGCTGTAATCATGTGACGCCTTTCAAACCCTGACACATTTCGGGTTCAGCAAATCTGACAGTAAACTTCATTAACCGAAGAGAAGGTCCACATTTGCCTGTTTGTGTTTGCCGACAGCTGTAAATGTTCCAAATAGCTCTTTCATGAAACGTAATCTTTTTGGAGTCTCTCTTCCATCGTACTATTTATACAAAGGCTCTGGGGTCTGATTTATAAAAATTGCGTAGTAACCTTCCTGAAAGTGAACGTACATCAGAATAAATTTCCATTGATTTATGATTTAAAGTGGTTTTATTAAGTCAATATTTAAGTTATATATGAGCTTGCTTACAGTTTACTTACAGATGCACACATTCTTCAGTCAAGTTAGCTTTTTATAGATCACAACTTTTACTTGGGTGGATGTGGTTTGCACTGTTGCCTCACAGAAAGAAGGTGGCTTGAGTTAATTAACTAGCCAGGTTGCGATTCTCTTTGTAGCACTTCACCGTGTTTGCGTTGGTTTTCTCCATGCATGTGTTCTGGTTTCCTGAAGACATGTAGATGAATTGGATGAGCTAAATTGACCATAGTGTATAAACGTGTGTGTGAATGAGAGAGTGTATGGGTGTTTCCCACACTGGGGGTTCATTAATAAATCTCAGTGCTGGTTTGTAGCTGGAAGCTAGTCCTCGGAATAAAAAAAAAAACATATGCCAGAGTAATTGTCAGTTCATTCTGCTGTGGCCACCCCGATAAATCAGGGACTAAGCTGAAGGAAAGGGAGGGAGTGAGTGAGTGAACTTTTGCGTGGGAAGTGGCGTATGCACATTTCCACCCATTTTTCTTTGCATATATCACATTTATAGATAAGACCCCAGCTCTTTCTGAGTTGCAAAATTATTTCTAAACAAATGGCAAGCAGTATAGGATCATTGCTCGAATCATAAACTTTCCAAAATCCAGCCTTTAGTAGGAAAAACATCAAACTATTCTTTTACCTCAAGCCATGATGAGATTATTTATGAAACATGCCATATTCGACACATTAGACTCACGGTAAACTATTTAAAGGAGAAGTTGCTACAGAATGTCTATATGGCAATAGTAGACGGAAATGTGTCGAACATATACTTTTGTAATGCCCTACTTTTAATGTTGTCAGACAATGATTTATATCTGGAGAGACTTTGAGGGGCGCTCAAACCTTTTCTTATGAAGGGCCAAAAACCAAACTTGATTGAGGCTAGTGGGCCGAAGGTAAATATAGTTGCCATGGGTAATTTCCTAATTTATTTATTAATGTTTAAAAAGGACTAGAAAACATTGCTTTATATTAACTAATACAGTATTTTTTTTTACGTTTTATAATGAACTTATTACAGTAAAAACAAAACAATTTAATTTATAACAGAATTACATCAGTTTTTGCTTTGATTTGCTCACCGATGTCTTCTGCATCGTTTTTTTGTAGCTCAGCAATAAGACAAACAAAAAAGGTTATGTCAAATTAGAAATGATGATCTCTGTGTTAAAGGCGTTTGCCCCAACCATGTCCATCATTCTGACTCTCCTCTCAGATGGGATGGTGGGCCAAATCTAAGGTTACAATGAGCCAACTTTGGCCCGTGGGCCCTACTTTGGGCATCTCTGCTTTAAATGAATTATTTTAAAATGTGAATCTTAAAAAAAAAAATGAAATAATTTGAATAAAATGTAAATCTTAAAAAAAAACTGTTGTACATTTTTATCATATTTTATGGCTTTTTATTGTTAGAAACCTTTTTATTATAGGAAAGTGTTATTTTTGCCATTAAAATGGAAGAGAAGCTGATATGGCAATAAACTCAAAACTCTCTCTCTCTCTCTCTCTCTCTCTCTCTCTGTCTGAGTTGCACTTCAAAGCCGTCGAGTTGCTCGGGTCCCCGGAGCAACAGGCTAAAACACCCAGAGTTTGCTGAATAAATCATTGGATTTCATTATGCTCCAACACTGGCTTTTTTGCATTTGCTCATCAGGGTGTTTGAGAGTTTAAAGAGGGTTTGAGGATTACAGGTCCTCTTGATGATCACAGTGAGTCTCATTTGCTAACCCTGAGCATGCACGTTTGTAAATAAAACCCTCAAGGAATTTATTTAAATGCCGAAATCACCATTCAGTCTTGTGTTAATGTAGGATATAATGTCAGATGGATATGGAATAGATGCAGACTTGGTGAGCATAAGAGACAAAACAATCCTAATCCAGATAAAGAAAATAGTGTTTAATACATAATAATCTTTTCTATTATAACACCTAAGATTTCATGTTTATATTTGAATGAATATTTATATTAGTTTTTGCATTTGTTTTTATATTTATTTGATTTGCGTTAGCCTAACATTATGACCTGGCGAATTCACAAAATCATTCCAAGTAAAGTAAAAAAGTAGAATATTATACATAAATAAATTTAAATAAAATGAATACAATAAAAGAATACAGTACATATTATGGGATACATAAGAAGTCCTGTTGTTGAATTGGTTCATATTTTTATAATCATATTTTTGTTTAGACACCCCATCTAGTGTACATTTGCAGTGTAGCTATTATGCATGTTATGCAAAAAACGGCACAATGATTAGTGAACGAGACCCAGTGTGAGCATAAATGTGTCTTTTGGCTCGCTCTCTGTTCTTCGTGCATGTTTCAGCATGATCGCTAATGGAAAGTGCAAGTCGCTGGTGGCACCCAACAGCAGCAAACACTGACAGATTGTGCATTTATTGAAGTGGGCAGCTGTGCATGGCGCAAGGTCCTTGAACCTGCTGAGATGAGAGCTCAGGCCAAAGCGTATACAGGAAGGCTTCAAATGTCGCCCCGCTCTGCCTGCCATTAATGCTCGGCCCAATTTCTGAGAGGCGCATCATGGTGCCTGTGCCTCGTGGCAGGGATTTTGATGATCGGGAGTGGGATGGTAAACTCAGATGGATTGCGGCTGAAGCCCCCATCCAAGACATCCCCGGAGATTAACCTCTTAGGTTAAGTAATTAAAGAGAAAATATATATTTGTTCAGATGGCCCGGGGCCAAGTCCTTGGGCAGCATTTCTATTTAATGTAGTGTTCTTTAGAGTGGACAGCTTCTACCTTGAGGTTTGGCTGCAAAGTACAAGGTTAAATGGAAAAGCATCCCTAAAAGTCCCTGGATGCATCCGACGTCTCCAGCTCGAAGGCTTCCTATCATCCGGTTTGGAGTCTTTTGCCGATCCACAAGTTTGTTTAAAATGTCAAGACTGTTTAAAAGCAGAAAGCCTTGCTGAATTTTAACTCAAAGGTTTTGAACTTTCATATAAGGATAGCAGAAATGCTTTCCAGCCTGAAAGATAATCAGGTCCAACTGTTGAGGAGTCGCTGAGTTGTCCACCTCTGCACACACTTAAATCTACATCTCTACAAAATTAGACGAGGCGTTTGCTTCTTCGCTCACTCTCTTCAAGCTCTTTACTTGTCCTCTCCAATAAATAAAGGCCAAAGTCAGTCAGGTATGTCCTTGCGGAGCTCCTGGATTTTAAAATGAGTTGGAAAAGGATAAAAGTGAGGTAATTTCCCTGCACTGTGAATGAGTTTCACATCAGGAGGACAGCAAATCATACGCCATCATGCAATTAGTTTGACTGGCAGAGATATAGCTTGAAGAAATGGAACTGGACTCAAAATAATGCATTGTCGTATTTACTTCATCCAAAAATTCAAATCCTGTCATTCTTTATTTAATATCTTGTCTTTTAACAAACTGTACTTTCTGTTGTCCATTGAGGCAATCTGTCATCCACCTATTTATCAATTTACTGTCGTCCTGTATCTGCATCTATCCATTCATCCATCTATCCATGCGTCTGCCATTCTTCCATTGATCATTCTTTTCATCCATCCATCCATCCATCCACCTTCTGTTGTTGCATCCTTTCTATCTATGCATCTGTTGTTGCATTGTTGTTCCATCCATCCATCCATCCATTCATCTATCCACCCACCCTTCCATATATCATCCATCTTCTGATTGTTCTTTGATCTATCCATTCATCAATCATCTTTTGACTGTTGTTTTATCCATCTATCCATCCAATTTCTTACTGTGCTCCATCCATCCATCCGTCCATCCTTCCATTCGTCCACCCATCCATCCATCCGTCCATCATCCGTCCGTCCGTCTTCTGACTGTTTGTTCCACTGTGTGTATGTGTTCAATTTATTCTAATTCTACTTTCCTACATTCAAGTTTGAATTGCCATTCTTCATCCTGTCTGCTACCTCGGTTCAAATTCTTGGAATTTTAAAAAGCTTCTTCATTTCAATTATGAATGGCACCCTTTCCTGGTGAATGTAACTATATTTAGCTTTCAAAAACAGGTCTGAGAATCCCATTGTGACTGCATCCTGAATATTCCTAATGTTCAAGCAGGGCTGATGTGCAAGTCGTCTTGAATCGAAACACATGTGAGTGTCTTTGTTGGCTTTCACCATTTAAAGCCAACGTTCAGTAAATGCTCCATAATGCGGCATTTGAAAGCATATTTAAAAGCATGGGTTGTGAAGGGAATAAACTGTGAAATCAATTCAGGAAACTGTTTAGAGTGCCAGTCTTCAGGGTCTGCGCCTTATTCCGTAATGTGTTGAATGAAGATGATCTTACCTACCTTTTGTGCTGTTTCCACATTAATTCACTATTTGTGAGATGTCTTACACCACCACTTCAAGCCATTCGTGCTGTTTTCCCTCCTGAAAAGAAATACTGAGGAGTCCCATTGAATCTAAGCACCACACTAAGGGTACATCGCTATATTTTCAATCAGATTTCGACCATTCCCTGCTGCAAAGTACAGATATAATTTAAATGCAGACAGTTCTATTTATTCCTTATTCGCTTTCCTCAATATTCTGACTTTTGACTAGTATTTGATTTTATAATGATTTAAAAAATTTAATTAACATGAAATTAAATCAATTTAGTTTGATTTTAATGTATATTTTTTCCTCAAAACTTAAACTTATTAGCACTGAAAGGCTTTTTTTGTCTTTTCACTTGACTCATTCATTCATTTTCCTTCAGTTAGTCCCTTTTTTCATCAGGGGTCGCCACAGCGGAATAAACCGCTAACTTATCCAGCATATGTTTTATACAGCGGATGCCCTTTTAGCTGCAACCCAGTACTGGGAAACATCCATACACAAACACACTACGGCTAATTTAGTTTATTCAATTTACCTATACCGCATGTCTTTGGACTGTGGGGGAAACGGGAGCACCCAGAGGAAACCCATGCAAACAAGGAGAGAACATGCAAACTCCACACAGAAATGCCAACTGGCCCAGCTGGGACTCGAACCAGTGACCGTCTTGCTGTGAGGTGACAGTGCTAACAACTGAGCCACCCTGTCGCCCCTTTTCACTTGATAAAAAATAGTATTAAATATAGTATTTTGGCTCATCAATATACTTTTGTTTTATTTCTTCAAGTTCTCTTTCATTTACTTAAAAGTGCAATTCTACTTTAATTGCAGTTTGCCACGATAATGAAAAATCTGTTCTAATTCATAAAATTGGTTGGCGATTGAAACGCACTTGCAAATTCTGATATGAACAATATCCGTAAATTAGCAGTTTTTTATTTTTTTGACATGTTTCCTCATTTATTTATGCTTTTGAATTGCATTATGGGACCTTGATCTTTCTTCCAACAACTTTAAACCTTGAAAAGTTTGAAAAAAAAAAGACTTTTATTAAAAGTTTTTATAGATTAAAGTGATATTTGATTATATTGTCTAGATTGGTGTTTTATATTACGATACAAACACCTTGTAATAAACCTCCAGTGCATTTTCTGTTATTTTACAAACTTATTTCTCTATATATTATTTCTTATACATTATATTATTTCAAACCACGGAAATGTCAATAAAACTCACTTTGTTCAGCTGTAGAGTTGAATTTTCAACATCAAAAGTCGACAGAGCAGAGATCAACATCCCATAATTCAATTCACAACCGTAAATAAATGAAAAACACTTGTGAATCACTAAATACGGAAACGATTAATTACCAGATTTTTTTTACATTTTATGTTTTACACCTCTTCTTATAAGATCTGCTATCATGTCTTTCTGCCAAGTAATTTATTAGGGACCGAGCACCGAACGGTGCGTAGGCCCTATTGGAATTCCTCCGTTTTTAATTATTATTATTATTATTCCGCCCCTAACTTGGGGGATTTTGAGGGTCTAAACATGCTCAAAAACTCATGAAAATTTGCACACACACCAAACGCGGTGTAAATGATCAATTGATTTGGGTCTCGAAAGTGGGTGTAGCAAAATGACTCAACAGCGCCACCTATAAACACTTAAAAAATTTGCCCCGGAGCAGCGTTTCATGCACACATACGAAAATTGGCAAACACATCAAACATGCCAAAACCTACCAAAAAGTCTCTTGGAGCAAAATCTCAAACCCAACAGGAAGTCGGATATTTTTGACTTCCTCTGGCGAAAAAGTGCAGTTTTTGCCATTTCCAGGCGTGGTATTTGAACGAACTCCTCCTAGGGATTTCATCAGATCAACACCAAAATTGGGTATTGTCAACTAAAGGCCTTGGCGATGTTAAATTGCGAAGATCTAGAGTTTTCGTCGAAGGGCGTGTCCGTGGCGGCCTCTCAAACTTTGACGCTTCGCCACAAAACAGGAAGTTGTTATAGCTCAGGCATACATTGTCTGATCTGATTTAAAATCCATATGTTTGATAACAGTCCTGACCTGAACACGTTTACATGACAATAACCAGATACAGATATAGCGCCACCTGCTGGCAACAGGAAGTGACATGTTTTACAGTGTAACAAACTCCTCCTACAAATTTTATCACACCAAATCCATGTTTCGTTAGTTTAGTCCAAAGGCCTTTGTGATGTTAAATTGTGAAGATCTAGAGTTTTCGGCGAGGGGCGTGTCCGTGGCGGACTGAGAAAGTGTGATGCTTCGCCATGGAGGAGGAAGCACTTATAACTCAACCAAACAATATCTGATCTGCCTGAAAATGCACAGGTTCGATGAGATTTCTCTCCTCAAGACATCTACATGCCAATATTGAGTCTCAGTCATAGCGCCACCTGCTGACAGAAGGAAGTTTGGCATAAATCGGTGGGCCCCCGAGCTACGTTTCACGCACACACACGAAAATTGGCACATACATCAAACATGCCAAAACCTACAAAAAAGTCTCTTGGAGCAAAATCTCAAACCCAACAGGAAGTCGGATATTTTTAACTTCCTCTGGCGAAAAAGTGCAGTTTTTGCCATTTCTAGGCGTGGTATTTGAACGAACTCCTCCTAGGTAATTCATCCGATCAACACCAAAATTGGGTATTGTCAACTAAAGGCTTTGGCGATGTTAAATTGCGAAGATCTAGAGTTTTCGTCGAAGGGCGTGTCCGTGGCGGCCTCACAAACTTTGACGCTTCGCCACGAAACAGGAAGTTGTTATAACTCAGCCATGCATTGTCTGATCTGATTTAAAATCCATATGTTTGATAACAGTCCTGACCTGAACACGTTTACATGCCAATAAACCAGATACAGATATAGCGCCACCTGCTGGCAACAGGAAGTGACATGTTTTACAGTGTAACAAACTCCTCCTACACGTTTTATCACACCAAATACATGTTCCGTTAGTTTAGTCCAAAGACCTTTGTGATGATAAATTGTGAAGATCTAGAGTTTTCGCCGAGGGGCGTGTCCGTGGCGGACTGAGAAAGTGCAATGCTTCGCCATGGAGGAGGAAGCACTTATAACTCTACCAAACAATATCTGATCTGCCTGAAAACGCACAGGTTTGATGAGATTTCTCTCCTTAACACATCTACATGCCAATATTGAGTCTCAGTCATACCGCCACCTGCTGACAGAAGGAAGTTTGGCATAAATCTGTGATTTTCTCGAGTTTTTTAATAAATATCGGCTTAAATCATTATTGTCCGCTGTTCTCTGTCATCCTGAGGCCACCGGGCGGCGGCGAGCCCGGGTGCGAGGTCCCTTTCATCGCTGCTTGCAGCTTTAATTAAAGCTATTATTATCCTTCTTGTTAAAGGTCGCATCTCTGCTCGATTTGAAAAAGTAGAGTATTGTTT
This sequence comes from Danio choprae, assembly GCA_903798125.1. Classification (NCBI taxonomy): domain Eukaryota; kingdom Metazoa; phylum Chordata; class Actinopteri; order Cypriniformes; family Danionidae; genus Danio; species Danio choprae. The sequence continues at coordinate 17,512,187 of CAIGQW010000302.1, read as the reverse complement.
TTGCATTCTGTTTGCGCTGGCTTGATGGTAATATGGTTTCTGTCACCATCTCTTCCTGTGAAGATCACTGAACGCCGGTCTCTCTGGATACAGCACTGTATTACCATCAGTATTCCTGCGATGCTCCTGTCAGAGTATGTTTGGCCCCGAGAGGTCAGTGCTTCTAACAGCCCAATACAATTGAAAATTATTGCCTGTGCTGATTTGTAATCCGACAGGCCCCACACAGGCCAAGAGGCTTCGCAGACTGCTAATTTTCAATCTGGTGACAATCAGTTCCAGGTTCGCCGCTGAATAAGTAGACGCCTCCTTCATATAAACCGCCTGTGACAGTTGGCCACGTTTTGGAGTTTAAGCATGTATCTGCAAATAAATAGAGGAAATTTTTGAAGAAACCTACTTGACCTTGTTTAGTGTACTCCAATTGGCTACCGGCCTGGATAAAAGATTTGCTGTAAATGAGCATTTGTTGGTTTCAACTTTCAGAATGCTAAAGGACTATCGAAAGAATATTTTGAGTTAACTGCATCCAAGGGTATTTTGGCTTGTCCTTTAGGTTGTGAAGACAAAGGACAATTAGTGTACAATAATGCACTTGCTGATGGGTTTTTTTAAAGGCAGTAATGCGAAGTCAGGGCTTGAAATAAGCCTTTTTGCTTGGTAGCACTGGTGCTCCTAACTTAAAAAATGTTGTCGCACCAGCTAAGAATTATGTGCACCGTTACTACATGTTTTATATTAACAGATTTATTGCATTTGAAATCAACACTAATCAAAACTAACAAACAAAAAAAATTGGCATGCGCCCACCGGCCCTGCACGCACTGCTTGAGATGAACGAGATTAACTGAGTTAACGATAATAACTTTGATGTGTTCTCATGGGTGCCGTGTGATATTGCACAGATGATATTGAAATATAACGTATTATTTGCATACATCATCTTAATAGGAAAAATGGTCTTTTCATGAGCTTCAATATTAGTTTAATCTTAATGAATGCAAGTCCTTTTGCGAAGGTGTATGTGACATATAGCTGCCACTTGCATGGCTGACAGTATCCTGACGATTAAATTAAGGATTAAATAGAACATCTCATACTTAAAATATGTAGATTCAGTCCCAAACACAGTTACCTGAAAAAACTCCATTATTTGTAACTTCCTAAACAAAATCTGTCAGTGTGATTTTCATTCTCTCATCTTTACTTTACATTTTTGCGGCTGTTGCTCCCCGTCACCTGAAGGCAGAAGGCATTGACTGGATGATTGACAGCTGATATTAAGCAATCCATTTGTGTTCAATTCTAGAGCAGTGCACCAATCAGAAGAGCTTGAAGGCGGGGCAAGCATTGCGGGATTTGTTTACTGTAGAAAGCTTACATGACGACTGTTTTAAACTATTCCCAAATGCTCCCAATTATATTTTGAAGTCGTATAGATGCGATTTCGGGTGCATATGCAACCAAAACGGTCGCAATTTCGAGCCCTGGAAGTGCATTCTTATTTTTATACTTATCTCTTCTTATCAATAATTCAATATCAAGGTAATAATTAAATTAAATTAGTAAGTATTGAATTTGTGTAAAAAAGCATATTAGGGCTCCCTTTTAAAAGATTTTAAAGGACAGTGGTTAAAAGTCAGTGTGAAACGGAAGTTGGTTTTGACTTTAATTTCAAAATGATGCATTTCCAACTGAAACAGAATATTGAGTAGGCGGGTTTTCTTTTTTGTGCTCCTCCTCTCATCTCAACCTCGCAGCAATTAGTTGCAGTTAAAGGGGCGTGGCTAAGCATATTTTGTCGAATTGACATCATTTGAGAAGGACTGCCGTTCTAGAGTGGAAGCAAATGGTTCAATTTGGATTACAGATTACCAAAGCAGTTTTTTTTTTCAATTAATTAACTTGCATGAACGAATTGCTCACCTTACGACTAACAATGTGTGCTAGCCAAATAAACATTGTAAATTTTGAATTAATCTGAATTAAAAAAAAATACTGTAAGTTTCACACGTACAAGTTACTATGTCTCACAGTATATTGTACAGTGAGGTGATGCATTGATGCCTTATCACATGACCATTATTGACCCTCTATTGTATATGGGGCCTGGTGGTTGTGACAGATTTGCCAGAAATGAAAAGGTAGAACATGTCAACACGCGTAAAGTACAGTGAGACAGAGATATTCTCATATCTTAGCCCTTTATCAGTTTTTTTCCCCTCCCTAGGCCTTGCCTGACATCTCATTTTCACATCAGTGTAATGTGTTTGTGGATTCTGGGAAATGTAAAGTTTGGAGGATGATGCCCTTGTGACAAACCACTTATTGTATTGGGACAGCAGAAGACGAGTGTCTGTCAGACCTTACCTTTAGTGTCCTGTTCAGGTTGACACGATTCTTGTTGGTTTGTGTGCCATTTCTGGTGGTGATACCTCCATATTTGACCCTTATGTCAGTTGTTGTCTTTAGTGTTCTGGAATTGATGTATAGAGAATTTCGGGATGGCCAGCATAGCTTAAAAAAAAAGACATTTCAATTTATTTTTGTCCTTGATGTAATTTGCATCTTGTCTTTTCATCTTTTGTTTGTGTATTTTTTTTTGTTTTTGGCAAGTATTTGTTAGTTTGTGTTTAAATTTTTCCCTGTAGCCTCTTTATATGTACAGTTGAAGTCAGAATTATTAAACCCCCTGAATTATTAACCCCCCTGTTTATTTTTTTCCCCAATTTCTGTTTAACATAGAGAATATTTTTTCAACACATTTCTAAACATAATAGTTTTAATAACTCATTTCTAATAACTGATTTATTTTATCTTTGCTATGATGGTAGTATTCCTCCGGGTGCTCCGGTTTCCCCCACAAGTCCAAAGACATGCGGTATAGGTGAATTGGGCAAGCTAAATTGTCCGTAGTGTATGTGTGTGAATGGGTGTGTATGGATGTTTCCCAGTGATGGGTTGCAGCTGAAAAACATCTGCTGCGTAAAACATATGCTAAATAAGTTGGTGGTTCATTCCGCTGTGGCGACCCCATATTAATAAAGGGACTAAGCCCATTTCTAAAGGATCATTTTACTCTAAAGACAGAAATAATGACTGCTGAAAATGCCATCACATAAATCACGTTTACGAATATATTACGTTATTTTGGTTAATTATGGTTTTGGCCAACTTATGAGTGATAAATTAAAACTAGTTACTTAATACGGTGTCTAAAACCAGTTCATTAAAATGAGCATTTCAAAAGAAACTCTCAAATTAATAGAAAGTTTTTGCTAATGATGAGATTTAAACCCAGTCCTATTAAAATATCTTAACGTTGGCTTGTTTATATATAGCAACACATAGTGACAGTCTGAAATTAGGCTAATGAAGTGTGCATTTTATTTATAGTGAAACAATAAAAGCAACCAAGGAATCAATAAAAGGCACTGCAAAGGAATAGTTCACACAAAAATAAAAAGTGCATTTACGTAAATGCAGCCTTAGCTTAGCTTAGCCTTTTCACACTGTCAGTGTTTGGGATTGACAACTGCAATTACTTCTTGCACAGCAGCTTACAATAGAGGCTTGAATAGCGTCTGTATGACTGCAACTACAGTCAGGTTCGTATTCTAGTTATGATTAACACCTCTAAGCATAGCGATAGTGACTAAAGTAAAAATTCAAGTCTTGTTAAATCTTAATTTGCTGATAGATCTCAGTAAAACGGAAGGATTTGAGACCAAAAGTAACAACAGAGGAGCAGTTGTCCAATGCGATTCCATTGAGAGGTTAAATTTAGGTGGAAAAAAGAGAAATAATGGAATAGATGTGGTTCCTCCTAAGGACTGACTACGGTATTAATCGCCATTTGAACATTAGATGAGCCCATTTGTGGCACTAAATAATAAAAAAAGTAATTGTGAGTTCATTCATTCATTTTCCTTTGGCTTAGTCCCTTTATTCATCAAGGGTCGCCACAGCGGAATGAACCGCCAACTTATCTAGCATATGTTTTACACAGCAGATGCCCTTCCATCTGCAACCCAGTACTGAAAAACATCCATACACACACATACACTACGGCCAATTTAGTTTATTCAATTCACCTATACTGCATGGGGAAACCGGAGCACCCGGAAGAAACCCACACCAACATGGGGAGAACATGCAAACTCGACAGAAACGCCAACTTCGAACATGCGACAGTGCTAACCACTGAGCCACAGTGTCGCCCTCATTGTGAGTTTTATCTTACAATTAATTTTATTTTATTTTATTGGAATTGTATGATATGAACCCACATTTGATACAGTTATCAAAAAAATAATTGCAAGATAGCAAGAAAAATGTCTGAATAATAAATAAGTAGTCAAGATTTACTACAATTGATATAAAAAAATCAACCTGACTTTTGTGCTCACAATTTTTAATTCTTACCTCAGAATTGTGACACAAAAACTCACAATTGTTACTTTCTGTACAACTGTTACTTTCATCAGAATTCTGTAATACTCATAGTCTTGACTTCTTTAGTCGGTTGCTACTCTCTGAGGGTAAAACATTCAGAATATAAAAACATTCAGTGCCAGCAGCTGCTCTCTGCAACACTCACATGGTCGCCCACTGAGGCTAAGCAGGGCTGTGCCTGGTCAGTACCTGGATGGGAGACCACATGGGAAATCTAGGTTGCTGCCGGAAGTGGTGGTAGCACTCAACCTGAGGTCTCTCTGGGTCCTAACGCCCCAGTATATTGATGGGAACCCTATACTGCTCGCATGATAAAAATCATTAAAAATCCCAGGATGTCCTCTGAAAAAGACTAGGGGTTTAACCCCGGCATCCTGGCCAAATTTGCCCACTGGCCTCTGTCCTTCATGGGCTCCTAACCATCCCCATATTATAATTGGCTTCATCACTCTGTCTCCTCTCCACCAATCAGCTGGTGTGTGGTGTGCGGTCTGGCGCAATATGGCTGCTGTCGCATCATCCAGGTGGATGCTGCACACTGGTGGTGGATGAGGAGATTCCCCCCCCCCAAAAATGTGTGAAGTGCTTTGAATGTCCGGAAAAGTGCTATATAAATGTAAGGAATTATTATTCAAAAATATGAATTTTTACCACACTATTCTATAAAACTAACAAAAAAGCCAAAAACCCCCCCAAAGAATTATGGGATATAAACTTGAAAGTAAACAAAAAGTCAGAAATCTATTATGAATTTCACAATTACTTTTTATTTGTTTTTCAGTGGCAGAAACGAGCTTATATAGAACTCGACCTTATTAAAACAGAAAAAGATTAACATTTTCAATGAAATAACAGTGAACTAATAATGACTTGTGTGAACTCTACCTTTAAGAACATGTCAAATTAAAGGTGTTCTTGGTGTTTATTACTCTGTCAGTGGCCATTAAGTTGTTTACAGTGGATTAGAGTTATAAAGGAGAGAGAAGATTAAATGAACCATCTCTCCCCAGAAGATACACTTGTACACGAAGTTTTCAAATAACACACGTGTCATTTTAGCTTTAAGGAACATGTAACAATTCTGAACCCTATTAAACTAATAACGATCAAAACAACCATACCCAGGAGATGAGTCTGAAGTCTCAAGTGTGTTTTTCTGAGTCTGAACTGGGGTGTCTAACGTTGAAGTCATCCACTGTCTCGTCTCTCACACCTAAGGGGGAAGCGCCGGAGCGCTATAAAAGGAGCCAGAACTTAGAGGTTGGTCGTTTAATTATTTAAGTCCCTCTTCTCTTTGTCAGGGGGGATTAATATGCTAAACTTTTCTCCCCAGTCAGGTGCTTTCCCATTAGATCTGCTTAGATTGAAATGGATGATCTGCAGTAATGCAGCACGGCCTATTCCCTCGCTGTGTTAATATTCATGTTGTTATGATTAATATTACCCACTGCTTGGGTGCCATGAGCTCTCAGACTGGGGATGGAGGAGAGTAGTGCAGGTTTTGATTTTGGTTTTGGTTTGGTGCCTGTAGGTGCATTGTTATTAGCCATGAAGCCAAACTGTTGAAATGAATGCATTTCTGCTTTATCTTACATGTTATCTATATTGGATGTGCAAAAATAGCTTCATTTAAACCAAAGTGAGATGAATTCTTCCACCGTAGATGGTCTGAAATGTGAGCACAAAATCAGCATATTAGAATTTTTTTTTTTGAAGGATCGTGTGATAATAATTCTGAAAATTCAGCTTAGCTATTACAGGAATAAATATCATTTTAATAAAATTTACATAAAAGAAAATGAATTTTAAGGTGCTAGGTTTAACATAGTTGAATAATAATAAAATTCTAAAATATTCTAAATAAAAAGTAATAGTGAATTGTTTTTATAATATAGATAAATATTTGGCCATGGTAATATGGATGTGGACATTCATTTATTCATTAATTCATTCATTCATTTTCCTTCCGCTTAGTCCCTTTATTCATCAGGGGTCGCCACAGTGGAATGAACCGCCAACTTATCCAGCATATGTTTTACACAGCAGATGCCTTTCCAGCTGCAACCCAGTACTGGGAAACACCCATCACTTTCATATGCACACACATACGCTACGGCCAATTTAGTTTATTCAATTCACATGTACCGCAAGTCTTTGGACTATTTGGGAAACTGGAGCACCTGGAGTAAACCCACACCAACACGGGGAGAACATGCAAACTCCACACAGAAATGCCAACTGGCCCAGCCGGGACTTGAACCAGCGACCTTCTTGCTCTAGGTGACAGTGCTAACCACTAAGCCACCTTGCCGCCCGTCTGAATATTTATTAGATTTGTCAGTGTTGTTGAGGTGATCGCAAACACAAACTGTATAGATGATGATTTAAATCTAGAAGTGTAACTTTCTCGATGAGTGTGTTTTGTGACTACACTCTGCTGTTTACTGTTTGTTCAAACTACTCATTTAAATTGAGCTGAAATAACACAAATGTTTTTTTGCAACAAATTGTTCAATCCACTTAAATTTGTAAAAATCACTAAATTAACTTAATTCCTTCATGTTGTCCCAACACAAATCGATTGTGTGGAACCCAGCATTTTTTACAGTGTATGTTTTATGTTGATGATGGCGAGTTGCAATGTCAAGCAATGTGCTCACAGACGTTCTCCTTATAATGTGGAAAGAGCTTAAAATCAACATTGATTTCACTCATTAACTGCGGTACAAGTGAGGAGGAAGCCCTCCACCTCTTAATATAACCATGTAGGAACTCTGACTTGAATTATGTTAGTTTTGCATGTAAATCTAGGATAATTTTTGGTTCACGGAACAGAAAGTCTTTATCAGAACGGTTCGATATGAAAACACAAACATTACACCTCTATAACATTAAACATATGTGTCTCACTTGTGTGTATTTTTGGCACATTATTGTATTTTGCTGATAACCTTGACAGTTCCAGGAATCAACTATCGGTGCCAATTCATCTGCAAAACCGATACATCATTCAACCTTTACCTAGAGCGTCATCTGCTGTCTAAAAGTCCAAATTATAGTAAACAAAACACCACACAATTCATCTTTTAGATTTTTTTAAACCAAAAATCTGTAACATTCCATGTTATACAGCTAATTGACTGATCATATCCATGTTTTTGCGCATCACAGAACTCATCAGCCCTTTGCGCTACATGCATGTGTGAAACTTACCATGTTCTTTACTATTGATATTTTGAGCTGCTCTTTAATTAGCATGCTGACCATGTGCTGTGCTTTAGCTGTTAAACAGTTTGCACGCTGAAAACTATCTCCGAGTAGTTGCCAGTGGTTAGTCGAAAGCATTTACACTTCAACAAAAAAGTGTGAGGCGTAATCCAAGATGAATGTTTCATGCAGCCTTTCTAAAACAATAGAACACACCAAAGCAGTCATATTCTCACCAGGAGCTGTAATTGCTGTCATTGAAACGTTGACATTTCACTTTCACATTTACTGGTCTTCGTTTTCCACAGCATGTTGTGTATTTAACCAGTGTGCTTTCAGTACTTTAGTGCACTATAAGCGCCCGGAATTAACAGGGATGCTAAATGTGGTTTGTGAGGCGAATTGGATTTCTTTTTCTTTTGCCTGCTTTTATTTGTCTTAATTAGAACTCTTTGGGAGCATTGTAAGGGATTTAATGTGTTAAAGACAGACCTATTCTGTGAGTATATTCTACAGCGAAGACAAAATTGTAATTATTTTCCCAAATATTTTCCAAGTGAGGTGAAGCAGATCATAGAAAAGTTTCACAGTAATTTATATTTTAAATTTTTCTTTTGAAGAAAGTCTTATTTCTTTTGTTTGTCAGCTTCTACATTTTTAAAAATATTTTTTAGGTCACTATTATTTGCCTCTTTAATCATTTTATTTTATATTTACAAACCACTGTTGTCCAATGACTTGCCTAATTAAGCTAAACTTCCCTAGTTAACCTAATTAGCCTTGTTAAATTGCACTTTAAGCTGAATACTAGTATCTTGCAAAATAACTAGTAAGGCCTGTCACAATATCTATTTTCTGTCATATATTGCACTAAAATATATTGCGATAAATTATATTATTATCATTTTAAGACCATTTTATGCCACTCATAATGCCAGAATGACAATATAATAGTATCATAATGCATCAAAAAACATAAAGCTCTTCCAAAAAACATATCATATTTTTATTCTTAAGAATATTTGATCCTGTGGGCCAGCCTTACCTCCCGCTGGTGCCCTACCCTCACCTGCAACTTACACGATGGATGTCCAGCTTCTCCAGCCGGCGCCTAGACTGCAGCTCCACATAGGAAGCTTGGCCAGAAGAAAATGACCGTGCCTAACATAGCCTGGTTTCTCTCGAGGTTTTTTTTCCTTCACTTCGTCAACTGGTGAAGTTTTTTCCTCGCTACTGTTGCCACTGGCCTGCTCGGATCGGGACTTGTGGAGCTGCGCTTCGGTGGAATTGCTCTTCAGTGTTTGAACTTTCAGCAGTGAAACTTAAGCCACACTGAACTGAACTGAACTGAACTAAACTCTAAAACCTGGACTTTACTTGAACTTGTTAAGCTGCTTTGACACAATCTATATTGTAAAAAGCGCTATATAAATAAACTTGAATTGAATTGAATTGAATTGAATATTTCATTTAATAATTATTGAATAATTGAATAATTGAATAATTAGGCATTAGAATCCGAATGTAAAAAAGTATATCCAATACAAATAATAATGATAAATGTTAACAAAAATGTCCAAGGTAAAAAGAATTACAAAAAAAAAAAAACAGATCTGGTTATCTAGTTGTTAGGCACCCACATGAAAATATACTATAGTAATTTATAGTAAATACTATAGTGTTTTTTACTATATCACAGTACTAACCATACTGACACTGACACCTCCAATAGAGATAGAGAGGTAATCAACTAAAATCTTGCTGATGTAGTATTTAAAAAAAAAGTACGATATATATTGCATCGCCAAAAATTATTGCGGTCATGGCCATGTGTTGCGCGATAAGTCGATATATTGATTATTGTGACAGGCCTATAATTAGTTAAATATTATGTATTGTCATTATGGCAAATACAAAAAAACATTGTTATACATTTTTTTTATTAGAACTATCATGTCTGAAATGTATTACAAAAAATATTGTATGTTAAAATATTAAATATACTAATAATTTTGCCTTCCACTGTATATGCTGAAGTGGCCACCAAAGTCATGATTGTCTGATTACATATTGTGTGTGTGTGTTTGTGTGTGTTTGTGTGTTTGTGTGTTTGTGTGTTTGTGTGTTTGTGTGTGTGTGTGTGTGTGTGTGTGTGTGTGTGTGTGTGTGTGTGTGTGTGTG
>CAIGQW010000302.1:17460493-17476549 GCA_903798125.1 Danio choprae | reverse complement strand
GGCTGGCAGATATATGTGTGTGTGGTCATTAACAATCACATTTTTCTAGGTCATAAAATCATAAAATAAAAATAAATTACAATAACATATTTAAAAAAATGTTGAAACAATTTAAGGGTAACACTTTAGAATAATGGTCCATTAACTAAGTATGAATAATTTTATAAATCATTAATTAATCATAGTTCAACATTTACTAATGCATTAAAATCTAAAGTTGTGCTTGTTAACATTAGTTAATGCACTGTACGTTAACATGAACGAACATGAATTAACGTTATTTAAAATTAACTGATGTTAACAAAGATGAAGTAATACCATAATAAATGTATTACTAATTGTTTGTTCATGTTAGTGAATACAGTAAATAACATTAACTAATGGACTATTATTTTAAAGTGTTACCAATTTAAGATTAATTTGCCCAACACATTTTCATTTTATGTAATGTTTTGCTTAATTTAACTAAAAATATAAAAAATAATGTAAACATTTTGATTTTGTTTAACTTGTAGTGCTAAAATAACTGAAACTAAGACCATGAAAAAGTTGTTACTTGACTCAACATTAAGTGAAGTACAAAAAATGAAATGCTTATTTCTTATAGAAAACTCATTTCAGCTTGGTTCCAAGACAGCATTTCTCATTTTGTTTTAGTTTAACTGGTAATAAAATAACTACAGCTAAAGCTGATTTAAAGCTAAAATAATAGTGAAACAGTACTAATACTAATAATAATTAAAAAAATAATTATAATACTTTTCTAATTTTCATTTTTCTCCATAGAGAGATTGTCCAGTGGGAGATGACTCTGTAAAGTCTCCATATTTGAGTATTTTCATGTCAGCATTTCTCTAGAGCTTTTCTTCAATATTATCATATTCCACAGACTCATTTGAAGGTCACAAATAAAGTCACATGTCCCTTTTTCCCCCTTCTAACACAAGTCATTTTTATGCTACGGTTTGTTTTCCTCCAAGAGAGCCAGTGTGAGTGGCCAACTTCATGGTGTTCCTTCAGAGAAGTTCCCTTGTTAGGTTTGCCCGTGACTTTGGCTTCACTCTCCCTTGAAGACCCTCAAGCTGGCAGGAACGGAGCCACTAAAGAACCCAACCTAATCCAATAATAGCCCGGAGTGAGACTGTGACTTTCGGAGACGGTGTCTGATTCCTCGGAGGGGGTTTTAGAGCTGTCATTGCCCCTTCCCAGCAGCCTCGGCCTAATGAATAGAAATCGAGCACAAGGAACATCAGAAAAGGGCTCCTGTTGAAACAGGCTTGTTTGTCAAAATCCGCAGGTTTGACGGTTGTGGTACCCTTCTCCTCATCCCCACTCCACGCTTAAAATTAATAACCAGGCTCTGTGCGCAGGAAAAAGCAGGGTTATGATGTCCCTGACAAGCCTTGGCTGCTGAAAGAGCACCTTGAACCAAAGCAAGACTAGATGATGAATTCCAGCCTATAGCGTTGCAAAAGTATTGATAATCCAATATGTATCAATACTGAAATGATACGATCTTGCTTTTTCACAGTATCGTAACCAGCAAAGTTGCCAAGTTTGCTTTTAATAGTCAACTTAGACCTTCCTTTTTGTTTACCTGCATTATAAAATTCAATTGAATTTGAAAAATTTATGGGGGGGTGGGGGTTGCTATTATTAACTCTGTGTCATCAAACATCCTCTCAAAATATTGTGTGATTCAATTGTTCATCGTAAAAAGATATATGATAAGGTACATTCCTATTTTATTTTTTTTAATCATTGCTATTAATAATAGTTGTCATCTTTCCACTCTCCAATACTATAGTCCTTGCAAGCCATTGGAGATTAGTGGATTGAATGTATCTCCCATTTTGTTACACTCACTTACTCACTTTCCTTTGGCTTAGTGCCTAATTTATGAAGGGTTGCCACAGCAGAAAGAACCGCCAGTTACTTTATGTTTTTTTATGTGGCTGATGTCCTTCCAGCTGCAACCCAGCAATGGCGGGAAGTTTCGTAACAACACTACCACCCAGTGTCATCCACAGTTGTCTGCTACCCTTCCCACAGATATGCAGTGGTTCAGTTGGCAGTTCCCTCGAGTGAAACAGGCATAAAACATAAACTGAATGCAATACCCGGTTCCCCATTAGCGGGTAGGACTGAGGTGAGAGAGCAAGGGAGCGTGCAGAAGGGTAGACAGCTGGAGATCTGATCTTATCACAGACATGGGCTCGGAAAAAAAAAAAAGTCCACTTAATTATGCAGCGAAGGCCCGGACCCAGAATCCACTCAGACAGCTCTTGTTCTCTGATTTACCTTCCCGCTGAGCTGATTGTGTTTCACAGAGAGTCACATTTCAAATTGGAAGTATAGCGTGACGCGCTGTGACGAGGAGGCATCAGCTATCAGCCATCTATGCTGAATGTAATTTGGATTTGATGACATAATTTTGCATACATAGTGCCAGTTGGTAATGACTGCCAGTATGTAGTGGAGTAGGAAATCCAGCGTCTAGATTTTCAGGAGGGTTTGCACATTGCAGGGTTTTGGAAATGACAGGTGATATATTGTTACATTGTTCACCCAAAATTTTAAATTTGCTGATTAATTACTCATCCCTGCAGGCCATCTACGATGTAATTTATTTCAGAACATTAAACCAGATTTGGTGATTCTAAAATGCAAGTCAATGGCTAGCTGCACACACACAAAAAACATATACTGTAAAATCACTAAATGAAATAACTTAGCTTAACTTATTATTTTAAAAAAAAGTTACTTTATGTTAAGTTACTTAATGAAAAAGAGTTATAATAACTCATAAAGTGATTATATTAAGCAGAACTCAAGCTAAATGAGTTATAAATGAATTAGTTGTATTTTATTGCGTTAACTAGAAGCAATACCAAACCATTTGAATAGCTTTATAGTTGTTTGGACTTACTTCATTCTATTAACTGAACTCATACCAATTTAATAACTGAATATAAAATGTTTAAGTTATAAATACTCTAAATATTTAACAATATCAACACAAATAGTATATGTGTATGACTCAAAATATATATGTTTACAGTACTTAAATCATTTTATTTCAAAACTTTTGGCTTGTTGCAATCGGTTTCCTCAAACAATTTAACTTATCAGGTTTTACAGTCTGAACCAAAAGTAATACCGATGGCTTCTGATGATATGTTGAGGTTTTATGAATTGAAACAATGCATTATTACCTTTTACCCACAGCCTCAGAAAACGGCCCTGAATTACATACATTTACATTATTTGCAGTGATTTGAATAACATTTATTTGATGGTATCATAATCTTTAAAAAAAATAATAATTCACTAAATTCATTTGTCATTTTAATGCTTTACAAATTTTTTAGACTAAATTGTGTAGACTGTTTTAAAAATGTTTTTTAGTTTGTAGCTTGACTATAATATAACCTTTGTGGTAATTTTATTTTTATATATAGCACATATCAATATAATTTGTTCAAGCTGTACATTATACCATGTTATCAAATCACCTTTAGCTTTTAAATAGTTTTTATTGTTTTTTTTCTGTATTTGATTCTATCTATCTATCTATCTATCTATCTATCTATTTATCTATCTATCTATCTATCTATCTATCTATGATACTGGACAGTTTTAATAGACTTTTTTTATGCTGTGTTTTTATTCTGTATTGACCTATTTATGCTTTCCACTGTAATGGAACCAACAACTTTAAATGCTAACATAAAAAATACTGTTCACGTAGATACTAGTCATTTAAAATTGAAATAAATTAATGTTAAATCTTTAAGATAACAAAAAAAAAATGTTTTATACTGTAACGGTGTTTGTGACTTTTACTCTACGTACTTAATAGCTGCATATTTCATAAAAATAAGCCTAACATTCGGCCAAGTTGCAAGCGTTTTTAAAATCTCTCAATCAGAGCGCTTAAGAAGCTCTTCAGTAGTGCATCGTCACCGAGGTTTGTGGTAATAATAAGATAATATTTCTGCCTATAACCGCTTGAGAGCAGCGCAGCGTCTTTTCTTTCACCGTCATCCAGAATCCACTGAGTGGGTTGGCTTCAGCAAGCTGCTTTCCATCTCCACGAGGTTATCATAGCGAGCTCATGTTGTGAATACCTCAGCTAAGAGCTCTTTAATATACACTTCTCAGTCGCAGCGGTCTCCATAAGCCCGCGGTGCTCCGTGCATGTCGAGATAAGGGCCTCCACTCTCTGAGAGAGCTCAGGAATCAGCCGCGAGAGCAGCTGTGGAGCCGCCGCAGATAATAAACAATATATTCTCTGTCCAAGCCTTTAGAAAGTCTTCCGGGGAAGCGACGGGAAAAAAACGCAGGTCCCCCCCGCATTGTGAGGAGTTCATAAACAGAGCCGCTTTTCCGCACCAAACACGAACGCCATTGTCTCCGGCTTCGCGCCTTCGCCACTTAACAAAAGCGGCGACATCACAAAGGGAAACACCTATTCAGATGTAAATGCTCGTTTCAGCCATCAGACATCAAAGAGCTTCTTCTTTTCATATTCTACATTAGGAAGCAGGAGCGTAATCGTCTTCATTTCTTCTCGTTTTGCTTTTTGTGTCTTGGGGCTTTTTTGAGTGTGGAGCGTGCTGGGTGGTGCAGCAAACAGTCCTCAGACTTCACGCGGTTCGACAAAATGGAAAGAAGTCACTTTGTGAGCGATGTAAAACGGTTCCTGAGGAGGAAAATAAACAGAGAACAGTGGGTTGCATTGAATTGGGGTGGGCAGAAGGGGGCTTTCTGGACGCGGGGCTGCCAGGATGCTGTGTTTTGCTCCGCTGGGCCAGAGCTCAGAACCAGAGGAAAAGAGGAGATGGAAGGCGAGTTTGTGTGTGTTCAACTCTCTCGCTCCCTATGACAGGTGGGATCCTAACAGGGAGTGCGGTGGCGGTCACTTCCCATAAATCTGCCTCAGCTGGCCTCAGATCTGACAGCTGGCAGCGGGCCCTGTCGTCTTTTCACTCATTCTACCCTCGGCTCTACGTTAGCTATTCACAAAATGTCAAATGTGCTTTGTTAGCTACTAAGTCTGAAATAAAAAGTACGCACAGCACTTTATTTAAAAAAAGAAGAAGCATTAAATCGTTTTTACATCCAAAAAACAAAAACAAAAAACAGGTTTGTTAAATATTGATAATTCCCTGAATGAGCAGATAGATGGCGCTGTCTGGTTGTTTTGTTATTGAGTTTTGGTCAACCTGTTGTCTAGTCTTTAATGGCATAAATGCAAGTCAACATAGCTTTTCTATTTCTTTTAAACCACACATTGTATATTTCCAATATTTAATAATTTTTTATAAATTGCATTTATTGTCAGTTTCAGCATAAAAATGTTTCAAAGAATGTAATACAGCTTTATTTTTACTAAGAAATGCAACAAGAATTTATATACCAAAAAACCTTCATACATTTAGAACAAGAATCATCTGGTGACGTGTTAAAATTATTAATTCATTCTCTCATCTTTATACTTTATGACTATCCTTCACATCACTGGGTTTTAATCAGTTATCAGCAAGAAGTTTTTATTTACTTAAAATATACAAAAAGTGTATATGATCACTTTTATCGCATTCATTTCAGTTGAATTGATTTTATTTATAGCTTTGTTTACATTTTTAATGTTGTATTCCTTGCCAGTTGTTTATTCTGTACACTGAAAAAAATGATTTCTGCAAAATTGTTGCAAACATTTTATATATGTTGAATTTAAGCAAACAAATTAAATGTAGTAATGTTCAACTTAATTTGTTTGTTTAAATGTGTGTGTGTGTGTCATAATTTATTTAACCTGTCCTGGTTCCTTAAAGGTTTGGAACAACAATGGGGTAAATGAGTACATTTACAGTTATAAGCTGCAAGTCCAGTAGGAGTATCAGCTTTTGATGCAGTATTGAAAAAATTGACTTATTGATGCTGTCTACTAAATAAAGCCATGTTTATGTTGCAGAACCTGACTGAATGTCCTTTATATTTTCGACATGTCATTGTAACTATTAAAATGTGCAGGGCAAAAACTTTGCTGACCTTTCAATAACTATGTCAGAGCAAGAGGAGGTTGAGAGAAATGATAGTGAGAGAGAGGAGAGAAGATGAGGTGCATTGAGAAATTTCCCTGGGGGGCAAGAACTGCTCTGAATATCTGGCGTCCGACCAAAACTTAACAGAGCTCTGCATTTGGTCCGTGTCATAAATAAATTTCCCCTCTGTCTTGCAGATGGCCTGGCCGCCCTGTCGTTCTCCATCAGCTCGCTCACCTTGATTGGCATGCTGGCAGTGATCACATACACGGTGAGTGGCCAACAGAGAATCCGTAATGGTGGCTGGTTACTTGTGCCCCATCGATTTGCATGCGCTTATGAGGGTGGTGTGAAGAGACTGCTCAGCATTGTTAAAGGAAAGCACTTTTAGACATAATGTAGATGTTTCTGTCCCCAATTTAATTCTGTTTGTGTCGTTTTAAAATGTGCTGAAGTGTGCACTTTCTGTACTGATGGTGCCACCAAATCGGATAATTGCAAAAGCACTGTTCTGTCTCTTATAGGTTAAGAAATAGATTCACAAACTCATGCCTTTGGTTGAATTGACACCCCTACTTACATCTGGTATTAACTCTTAAAGGTCCCATGAAATTAAAATAAAGTTTTTTAGAAGCTAATGTTGCTAGACTTTACGATAGCTATAAGCTAGTGCACACCAAAACAGTGACAAAATTCCCGCTTAGAAGATATAAAGCTGATATAAACATGTAATGCTTTTAGTTGGTCACTTCTGCCTAAATATATCGAAATCATGACCAATCAAATGCTCTTTAGTATCTGACATGCACTGCCCTCTTCAAGACACTTTACATTTGATGCAGTTGAGCTCAACCAATGGTACAGTATTGGCTGTTTTTTAAAAGGGGAGGAGCTACTCCATGTCCCACCCTCTCCATGTTTCGGTTGAGATTATGTCAAACATCGAATAAAAAAATGCACATTTCAAAGCACTTCACGGGACCTTTAAAGGGGACCTATTATGCAAAAATGACTTTTATAAGTGGTGTAAACAGTTGGCAACAGGGCGTGAATAAGGCCAGCCTCTAATGGTAAAAATGAATTAAATCCATTTGTAGATGTCATTAGAAGGGGAAAGCCCCGCCCATTAGTGACGATCTCTCCCTAATACTGCTGATGCACAGGCATTTGTAGCTCCGCCTTCTTTTGAAAAGTGGTCTGGGAGCAGAGACTTCCAACATCAGATATTACATCTTGTTAAAAGGGGCATAACAGGTCCCCTTTAAATGCATGAATGTTTCCCCAATCACTTTTCCACATGTGGGTCTTTAGTGACCTGGTCCTATATGATAAACATGGGTGGCTCCAATAGCATACAACTCTCCTTGGTATTTTAAATACACTCACTAAAGAACAGAATAAAGCATAATGACTTATTAGAGCCAGGAAGGGAATATTTTGAGCTGATCGTTTTGTCATCAACATCATTGTCAGAGTGCACTTACCCGGTACATTCAGCCTCTGGCTCATATTTGTAGTCTCTTCAGTGTCTTCAAAATCAGTATTTTGATCACAGACTGATTATTCAGAAGATTCACTGTCAAAGTGACACTTATATTTGATTTCATAAAATAATTGCTCCGCAATAAAGCCATGGATGCCATTTCAAGTTTTGTGGATGATGTTCTTTTGTTTTATGTCTGTGGTAATTTTGAGCAAAACATTGCCAACATTAGCTTTGCCTCTATCCACCTATTTGGTAATATTGCTTAAAAAATAGCTTAATGGAAATGCTAAGATGCACATCGGTTTTGAAAATGCTATAGTAGGACACTGAGAAGTATAAATACTTCTTAAAAAGCTTAAAAAGTTTCAGACCTCATTTTTGCACCTGTATTTAGCATTGTTCATTTTTGACAGATCAATAAAATGCATCTATGTTTTGACAATGTAGTTAAAACTGATTATTGCAATAGCAAGTTTTTCTGTTGAAGTGGTTGTTGACCTCACTTGGGCGGTGGAGTCCAGGTGTGACATTTTCACGCAAATTTCCCATTCGACAGAAAAGTCACCTGTATGGAAACAGGCTTTGATTGTAGTCATCCTGAATGATAAAGCGGCCCCTCAACATTAGAAATGTTTTGTGATTCTTGCGTTTTGGCCTGCAATCGCTCAAAATGACACACTGTCATTTCTCAGCGATGTGTGTGGACGTGTGGCTGAGATGTCAGCGTGATGTATATGCCCTGTTATCTCTCTCCTATTTATATATCTGGGCCTGAAGGCCATTAATAAACGCCCATATTCTGATTCCTTCAGCATACTGTAGCTGTTCTATTCAGATAAGATAAATTGATTGTACTGTAACACTTGTTAATGTCATCCATTTTTCATCGCCTACATCATGAGTAACCGGGGTATGCGAATCTCTACTTTATCAAGGGTTGAAGAGAATGAGGTAGAATATCTTTCATTGTGACACACATGTGGCTATTTATAAATATAATATTTTAAATATATATACAGACATACAGCTGTGGTAAGAATTGTTAGTAGCCTTGATAAAAAATGCAATATCCTTTGTCTTTCATTTAAACAATTCGAAAACATCTAACCTTACATTGAAATCTACCACAATCTCATTATAAAATAAATGTTATTTCCATTACACATTGGACACAGTTGTTTGTACCCTTTCAGGCAATGGTGTTTGCAGCCTCCATTCTCCAAAATAACAGTAATTAGTTAGCTTTTACTAACAAGTCTGAAGATTTTGTTGAAACCCAGAAAAGAGATCAAAGATTAGTTTTCCATATTCTCAAATTATCTTGTTCATTTCTCTGTAGGGTTTAGGTCAGGAGACTGAGGTGGCCATGCCAAAGCTTTTATTTTGTGCTCGGTAAGCTATTTTGTATTGAGTTTTATGTATATTTGTTTTTTGTTTTTTTCTCTCATGGAAGATCAAACTATGGTCTAGGGCTGTGCAGTATTACAATATATATTGTATGGATAAAATAAAAAGTGTGGCGAGGCGGTGGCGCAGTGGGTAGCACAATCGCCTCACAGCAAGAAGGTCGCTGGTTCAAGCCTCGGCTGGGTCAGTTGGCATTTCTGTGTGGGGTTTGCATGTTCTCCCCCTGTTCGCGTGGGTTTCCTCCGGGTGCTCCGGTTTCCCCCACAAGTCCAAAGACATGCGGTATAGGTGAATTGGGTAAGCTAAATTGTCCCTAGTGTATGTGTGTGAATGAGTGTGTTTGGATGTTTGGTGGTGTCTTTTCTATGTAATCAGTATTAACTGATTGAATTTACAGAAAAGGTACTATATTGTGAAATATACTGTTATCAGGATATAAGATGACTTATATTGTGATATGAGATGTTTGTCATATCACTCAGTCCTACCACAGCCCATTATAAGATTTCTTGCTAAGATAGTCAGGTTTATTATTATTTTTGTTATTACTATTATTATTTTGGTGTTTGATAGAATCAATTATGCCATGTTTATATACGAGATGTCCATGACCTCTGGCAGAAATGTAGGGTCACAACATTAAAGATTCAACTTTTTAACAAATTTAAATTATATATAGATTTTTACATTTTGGTTAATTAAGGGATAATCAGCTGATTGCCTTTTGTTAAATGATTTTAAATGCACATCACCGATTCAAAGAACACAAATCTGGTTATTCCATGGTTATTTGCAAAGGTTTAGTCAAGTTATGCTCTAAACTAGTAACTAGTCTCTTTAAACTAGTAATGCTCTTGACAGCCAATATTTGACCAACTTTCTGTCAGTTACAACATATTCGATCACAGGCAGAGAAAGAGATCATGTAAATGTAAGCATATGCAATATATAGCACGTAAAATTTTAGAGATTAGTGTACATTTTCTCTATATAAAGTAATTTAAGGATTACATTTTTAAATATCTAGATATATTTACAACTTTTTTTAAAGTCAGCATTATAAACGTTACATTAATAATATTGTAATAAAAACAAGACTTAAACCAGCAATTTAACTCTGCAGTGTTCTACTAACTGAAATTTCAGTTCTATATGCAATTGAAAATCCATATTTATATATGTATCATGTGAATGATGAATTTCAGTTAGTAGTGTCCTATCAAATGCCTAAGTTGCTCCTCTAAATCAGTTTTTCCTCATAATTTGAGCTTTCAGGCTGTTGAATACAGGCCTGTATTAAAGGTTTGACAGTTTTCAGAAGACTCAAAGGATGATAATGTTCTCCTTTCTGACCTCATGTTGTCAGAAGCTCCCGGAGTGTCTTATGGAAAAAGAAAGGCTCCTGGTGCGCTGTTGTTTTTGATCTTCCTGCTTGTGGTACAGAGACTCAGAGTCAATCAAAGATTCCTTGTTGAAAAAAAAAAACAGCCTTCGCTCACTCGCACTGTTCTTCTTGCGGTTTTTCTTTCCTATTGTTTTCAACCCTCAAGTAGGAAACCGAACCACCCAATCCCATCCTCCTCAAGTTTCCAGAGGCGATGGGTGATTTATCATACCGGCCTATGTGTTATTATTATGCATGATTAACCTAATGGAATCTAAGTGATGGGCGCCGTATGCAGCAGCAGTGTTGTCCAGGGTGGGGAAGTTAATTTATCACTGCACTATGAGCCAAGGTGGCCACTTGCTCTTAATTCAAACGACTGACCGAGATGTAAACTCGTAATGACAACGCCACAGCCGGCTAAACGCTAAAGCAAGCAGTTCAAACCTTGAGCTCTCGCTGTGTTTTTGGCCAACATCACACTTTAAGCAGAGCTACTGGGAAATTAATATTCAACCTAAGCACATACAAACAGGAGCCTCAGCTTGTTAATAAGCCTCTAAAGTGCCATATGGTCAGGGCAGGCGGAGCTAAGTTACCTATCCAATGCTTGGATGGCCAGCTCTTAAAAACAATCATGCTGTGAGTTTTAATCTGGCTCTTTTAAGTGCAACAGCATGAAGTTGCCAGAGTTTGGTTATTTAGGGCTGTTTTGAGGGTGAATCGTTTCCTATTCAGGAACACGCAGAAGAATTCCTTCTAGGTAAATGTTGTTTGTGCTTTGAACTGAAGAAAGCGCTTTTGCACTTGAAACACTTTTTTTATTTCCTGCATGGGCGAGGGCTCGTTTCAGAACTGAGAATTCAAACATCGCTTCACTTAAACCTTCTGCCTAGGATTTTTAATTTGCTATTATTGGCAGTACAAAAATGATTTTCTTTCTCATTATTTTGATTTAGCTTTGCATGCAGTATAACATTTTAATTGCAAGAAGTAAAACCACATTTTGAAGTTCAACATTGTGAGATATAAACTCAAAATTGCAAAAAAAATATAATTGTGAGAAAGTGTATAAAGTTGCAATTGCGAGTCATGTATTCACAATAAAAATCAGAATTGTGAGATTTAAGCTTAGAATTGAGAGGAAAGCTTATTAACTTTCATTCATTCATTTTCTTTTCGGCTTAATCCCTTTATTAATCTGGGGTCGCCACAGCGGAATGAACCGCCAACTTATCCAGCATATGTTTTACGCAGCGGATGCCCTTCCAGCCTCAACCCATCTCTGGGAAAGCTTATTAACTTGTATACTGTAAAAGAAAAAGTCACAATTAAAAAAAGTCAGAATTGCAAGAAACCCTATTAAATTGCATTTGTGAGATATAAATAAAAAAAAAAACTGCAAGAAAATAGTCTATAAAACAATTTACGAGTTAGTAATGCTCTTGACAGCAAAATATTTGATCAAATCTTCTGCCTAGGATTTTTAAATCACTATTATTGGCAGTACAAAAAACTACTTTCTTCCTCATTAATTCGATTTAGTTTTGCATGCAGAATAACATTTTAATTGCAAGGAGTAAATCCAAACAAATTTTAAGTTCAATATTGTGAGATATAAACTCAGAATTGCAAATTAATTATGTCAATTGTGAGAAAGTGTATAAAGTTGCAATTGCGAGTCATGCAGTCACAATAAAAGTCAGAATTGTGAGATTTAAGCTTAGAATTGAGAGAAAAGCTTAACTTGCTACTGTAAAAAGTCATTTAAAAAAAAATAAAAGTCAGAATTGTATGAAAGCCTATTAAATTGCATTTGTGAGATATAAATAAAAAACAACTGCAAGAAAATAGTTTATAAATATTAATATGTTATAAAGAGTTTATAATATTATTGCAACAACATTTGTCACAATTATGAATTTAAAATTAATTATTTTTTTGGGATGTAAAATCAGAATTCATTTTTTTCTGTTTATAAAATACAGTTCTGACCCTTTTCTCTGACGAAATCTGAGAAAGAGTTGCAATTACTTATTTTTTTCATTATAATTATTTAACTTATAATTATTTTATTGTTAATTTATTATAAACATTAATTTCCTTTTATTTTTTTATTTGTTCATTTCCATGTACAGTGCTCAGCATATATGAGTACACCCCAATTTGAAAATGAATGCTTTTATCCATTTCTCAGTGAATATGGGCAACATATGTTGGTGCATTTGAACAAAACTGATTTATTAAACAGATATATTTATTAAAATAATATGTTAGTCACAGAACATCTTTAGAAATGAAAAGATAATACATTTAAATCCGTGCGAAATATTGCAAAAAAAAAAGCAAAATTTTATATATTTTTTGTTTCTCTTGATTCTTGCTATTTTTAAAAATTGTATTTAATATTTTTCCCTAACACATACATTTAAGTAAAGTTGTTTTGTTAGATTAGCTCCAGATTTGGCTTTAGTACTGACTAATCTAATGTATATGCACAAATATAATATTGTAAAGCATCCTATAGGAAATATTAATTTAAATGAGAGATTTGTGGGGGGTGTACTCATATATGCTGAGCACTGTATGTATGAATGTATGTATGTATACATATGTATGCATGTGTGTATGTGTGTATATACAGTATGTATGTGCATTATGTATAGTATGTACAGTATGCAAATATGTACAGTTTGCATTCATGTACTCTCTGTCTGTCTGTATGTATGTACAGTATGTATTTACATGATCTATATTATGCACAGTATGCATGTATGTACTGTCTGTATGTATGTACAGTATGTATGTATGTATGTATTTACATTATGTATACTATGTACAGTATGCATGTATGTATGTATGTATGTATGTATGTATATATGCATGTATCTATTTATCTACAGTATGTGTACACATAATGACCTGTCTTCTTGTTAGGACAATTTACCAAATAAAAATTAATTACATTTATGCTTAAAAAAAACAAAACATATCTCCCAGTGTAGAGTAAAAGTAAATAAACCATTTCTTTTCTTTATATATTATAAAGTTATTTCTTTTAACCCTTCTAATGAAGAGTTTTGAACAGTTTTTTTTTTCTTCAGAAGACAAGATTCAGGATATATCTACTTGAAAACAAGTTCAAAATGCTCATGGAAGAAATTTGTTTACCACAGGACATGCATGTCGGTATTTGCCGCTTTATTTGAAACTATTCCCATTAGTCAATGCCAATCACTTCACCTTGAACTCCCCATCACCTCGTCTGTGTTAAGGGCCCTCCAGTTTGACACCTTTATTTGCTCATAGGTGCTCCTTTGTCCTGCTCCAAGATACGATTCCAAAAAGTCTTTATAACCTTCAGTGTTGTGAGGTCCATAAGTGTGTTTTATGCTTGATCAAGTTTAAATGCATAGTTCACCCAAAAATTTTAAAAAATTCTCACCATTTACTTTCGCTGAATTGGGTTCCACGCAATTAATTTAGGTTGTCCCAACACAAATCGATGAAGTTAGCTTAACAAATTTAAGTGGATTGAACTTAAAACAATTAAGTTGTCCAAAACAATTTCAAGAATTGTGTTATTTAAGCTCATTTTACATAGGTAGATTAAAGAAGCAGCAAAATCTTTTTTTTTTTATGTGCAAGTGGTTCTAAACCTTTTTTTTCCGGGGTTTTCACCTTTATTGGATAGGACAGTAGAGAGAATTGACAGGAAAGTGTGGTCGAACTCGGGTCGCCGGAGTGCATGTGTCGATGCACTTTCCACTACGCCATTGGCGCCGACGTTCCAAACCTTTTTGAGTTTCTTTCTTCTGTCGAACACAAAAGGAGATACTTTGAAGAAAGTTAACCCTGTAACCATTGACTTCTATTTTGCTAAATCTTTTTTGAGGTAACTGGTTGCAAACAATTTATATGGGCTGAATTTAAACAAACAAATTAAGTTGAACATTAGTAAATTTAATTTGTTTGTTTAAATTCAGCCCATATAAATTGTTTGCTACCACTTACCTTAAAAAATGTAGGAAATTCAATGAATTGTTTTTTTTCAGTGTAGGAAAAACAAATACCATGGAAGTCAAAGGTTACAGGTTTTTAGCTTTCTTCAAATATATCTTCGTTTGTGTTCAACATTTTCAAGAGTTTGGAACAAGTGAAGAGCGAGTAAATGATGAGAGAATACATTTTTGGGGGGTGAACTACCCCTTTAAACTGTTTCATGAACTCCCACAGGTCTAAACCGGCTGCTGTGATTGAGTAATAGACATCAAAAACAGCACTTGCATTCTCACTTGAGCGTGTTTAATGTCCTTCATTGGCTAATATAGATGTTGAGGTCTTATATCAAGCTCGTTTAGCTCCCGCTGTGACGTTACAATGAAAATGATTGACCCGTTGACTTTTTAATGTGCATGTAATATTTGCATATGCAGATGAGTGTATATCAGGGCTCTTTGATCTGTGCGCTTGACCGAGGGCTGCTCGGGTCCCTGTGCAGCGTGATTTAAAAGTCTGGCTGGCGCGCTGACGTTCAGCCCTGGAGGTTCCTACCGCTCTTAAATCTGCGCTCCAAAGATGCTGATTCCCAACGAGAGGGTGACCGCATTAATTTTCCACTGATTTAATCACAGTGCTGCAAAAATGACCTGTGACTGGTGAGAGACTCCTCACAGTGTCTGTGCATCCGAAAGGGCCACACTGGAAAAAAAGGATTTCTGCAAAATTGTTGCAAACAATTTAAACAATTTATATGGGTTGAATTTAAACAAGCAAATTAAATTTAATAATAGAACTTAATTTGTTTGTTTAAATTCAGCCCAAATAAATAGTTTTAAACCACTTACCTAAAAACATTTAGTAAATCCAACGAATCATCTTTGAATCATTTTTTTCAGTGAACTTCAACAACAAATCCCACACTTTTCATTTTCTCCTCTCTCCTTTTTCTCGTATCTTTTTTTTTGTTGCAGTTTCTGTTTCTCATATCACAGTCCTGTTCATCTGATTCTTTAGACAGAAGTATATTTTTTGAAGTCTTTTTAATTAGTTTGGTTCTTTGTTTGTTTGTGCAGCGGTTGGTGTTTCAGGGACGAGGGCTTTTTTCAATTTCTCACTTTTAAAGTATGCATTGAAAGCACTGAAGGGCGTTTCTATGATTTTGGATGAATTCTGTCTGTCTTTTTGTTCACCTGTGATTGTTTCATTCCTTTGATCTTTTTCTCCATCTGTTTCATTCATCTAATTATCCATACTGTAGTCGTTCTTTTGATCTTTCTTTCTATCTTTCTATCTGTCATACATAAAGTCTTTTTCTTTCTTTCTGTTCATCCATCCAATCCATCCATCCATTCATTATTCTTTCCATTTGTCAAGATATCCATCCATCCATCTCTCTGTTATTCTTTTATATTTTCCATTTATTCATCCATCCTTCCATCTGTTTGTTATTCTTTAATCTTTTTCCTCCATCCATCCATCTCTTTATTATTATTTTTTTTTCTATTCATCCATCCATCCATCCATCCATCCATCCATCCATCCATCCATCCATCCATCTATTTGTTATTCCTTAATTTTTTTCATCCATCCATCCATCCATCTCTGTTATTCTTTCATTTTTCTTTCCATCCATTATTCCGTCCATCTATTCATCCATCCTTCTATCTCTTTGTTATTCTTAAATTTTTTTCCATCCATCCATCCATCCATCCATCCATCCATCCATC
>CAIGQW010000302.1:17443011-17457588 GCA_903798125.1 Danio choprae | reverse complement strand
TCTCTCTCTCTCTCTCTCTCTCTCTCTCTCTCTCTCTCTCTCTCCCTGATCCCCACTTTCATTCCTCTCTCTTCCAATCTCCTAGCTGACAAATGCAATCCCTTCATCTTCCATCTCTCCTCCTTTTCTCTTTCTCTCAAACTACCTCTCTCTCTCTGTCTTCTGCCTCAGGTCTTCTTTAGCAATCAGCACAGAACACACCTGTTTTTGTTTGGAGTGTCTCTTTTATTTTCCTCACGCTTGACAGAGTGCAGGGGCGAGGAGGGCAGGAAAGAATGGGGAAAAGGAGGCGTCTCGCCGGGCACGCAGGACAGATTCCTCTTTTATGAGGAGCGCTTGGTATTCGGGAAATGGCCCGGCCCTTAGAGCCCTCATGATTCATAGCAGTGGGTGTCACGGCCCGCGGCTGACGCTCTCCACGACCGGTTTTTACAGAGCACGTCACTTTCTGCGCTCTAAAAGCGTCTTCGGCAGAGGAGATAAAAAGGTCACCAGTGTTTTAGCCGCCCTCTGAAGATCTAATTGTGCCACTGACTTTTTCCAGCATTTTGATATGAAAGCTTTTGAAAATGGCAGAACCCTATGAGTGTGAGATTTGTGAGAGGTGTGTGTATGGTCTCTTTTATTCCCTGCCTGTATTGATTTGCCACCAGGAGAGTATTGAAGATGGTCTTTATTTTTAATTAAAGTTCACAAAGCCCATATTGAGAAGGCTAGCAGGCTTATGACCCTAGCCTTTCTGTGCTAGGACCTGCATTTCAAAAAAACTCATCGATGAGCTCGGCCGTGTTGAAATAACCTCTGATAAATTAGGATTTTATCATCATATTTTTCCCTATATCAGACGCATGGTGGGCTCCGGCTGAATGCCGTCACATGGGGGCACTGTTAGGCTGTGCATTGCAGAACAGCAAGCCGTACATCTCAAAATGGTCGATGCATGCAAACACACACACACACACACACACAGACACTCACGCTTTTCTCTCTTTCATCTCCTCCTCTTCACCCAGAAACACATACATGGATTCAGGAGGCTTCTGAATGACACCATTTAGAAAGTGCTCTTTTATCAAGTGCCATAATGTATGGATTTAGTTCCCCTGCACTGGGGCCACTCACGGGGCGACTCTTAGTCAAACTGTTGTGCCACTTCACCTGATGACTGCGCTGTGTGTTATTTATTGGTGTTTAATGCTGTGGGTTTTCTTTGTCTGCCAGGCGTACGGGATGTCCGTGCTGCCACTGAACCTGATTAAAGGCACACGCAGCGTCCTGTATGAGCGGCTGGAGAACACAGAAGACACGGAGGAGGTGGAGCACCAGATAGACAAGCTCAAAGCCAAGGTCTCTGCTTGTGTGAACTGAATTCAGATGAGGGCTCTGCTCGCTTTGTTTACGATGAGCCACTGTTTGTTGTTGTTCTCTATGGCAGTGGTGGGTCGAGAGACTAAATTGGTTGAAGGATCGTTGACTGTGAATGTACCAGTGGTGCTGATTATTTTCTTTATATATATAGAATGTACTTATTATTATTAAAAAAACATACACAAATTTGAACAAGAATCATTCTGAGTCACATACTAATTAACTGTCATTATAAAATCTTTCAAACCACTAGGTTTTACCCATCTGTCGCCACGATTCTAATTATTTAAAATATAATATATTTATTAATATATTTAAGAACATTAAGAACATCTATTTCGATATTTTTGTTTTGGCAAAAATGATTAGACACTTTAAAGTAGATAGTTGGGGTTGACATGGTGGCTCAGTGGTTAGCACTGTCGCCTCTCAGCAAGAAGGTCGCTGGTTTGACTCCCAGCTGAGTCAGTTGGCATTTCTGTGTGGAGTTTGCATGTTCTCCCCATGTTGACGTGGGTTTCCTCCAGGTGCTCCAGTTTCCCCCACTGTCCAAAGACATGGAGTACAGGTGAATTGAATAAACTAAATTGGCCGTAGTGTATGTGTGTGAATGAGTGTGTATGGGTGTTTCCCAGTACTTGGTTGCAGCTGGATGGGCATCCTCTGTGTAAAACATATGCTGGGTAAGTTGGCGGTTCATTCCGCTGTGGCGACCCCTGGTGAATAAAGGGACTAAGCTGAAGGAAATTGAATGAAGTAGATTGTTGTATTTAATGCACTTTCTATGTATATAAAATTAATTAGGTAAATTTTACTTAAAAGTTGTTATGGATTTGTTTGCTAATTTGATAAGTTTACATACCCCTTAAAGATTTTTTTTAAGTGTGAACAATTTGAACAAAAAAGAGAGATCATACAAAATGTATGTTATTTTTTATTTAGTACTGGCCCGAGTAAGATATTTGACATAAAATATGTTTACATATAGTTCACTACTCATAAATCTAGCTCAAATGATCAAAATAACCCCATGCAAAAGTTTACATACCCTTGGTTTTCAATACTGTGTGTGGTGTCCTGATGATCTACGAGTGCTTTTTCTGCTTTATGATGGCTGTTTATGAGTCTTTTGTTTGTTCTGAACAGTTAAACTGACTGCTGTTCTTTAGAAAAATCCACAATCTCCTGCAGATTCTTATATTTTCCAGCATCTTCTGCAGATTTGAACCATTTCCAGCAGTGGCTGTATGATTGTGAGATCCATCTTTTCACACTGGGGATTATTGAGGGACTCAAACACAACTGTTAAGAAAGGTTTAAACCCTCACTGATGCTCCAGAAGGAAACACAAGGCATTAAGAGCTGGGGGGTGAAAACATTTAGAATCTGAGCATCAAGGTAAATTGCACTTAATTTGTGTTCCGGGATGAAACTAAGTATTTTCTGTTATTTCTGAAGGGCAGTGCTAAATGAAGGGAAAAAAAAAGATTTCAACAAGATAAGATAAAATTGGATATCTTCATCCTGTTTAAAAGTTTTCACCCCCATGTAAACATTTTATGTCAAATATCTTACTCGGGACAGTACTAAATAAAATATTTTACATGCATTTTGTATGATCTCTTATTTTGTTCAAATTATTCACATTTAAACAAATTCTTCAAGGGGTATGTCAACTTTTGAGCACAACTGTATTTATATTAAGACACTTCATGTTCACAATATTACTGTTGCGTTTAGAGTGAGATTAAGAGAATTAAGAGATAACTTTCTTCAAATCTTATCAACCCCAAACTTTGGAATATGTATGTATTATGATTCATTCATTCATTCTTTTTCCTTTGGCTTAGTCCCTTTATTCATTAGAGGTTGCCACAGCGGAATGAACCACCAACTTATCCAGCATATGTTTTACACAGCGGATGCCCTTCCAGCTGCAACCCAATACTGGGAAACATCCATGCACACTCATTCACACGTTCACTATGGCCAGTTTAGTTTATTCAATTCACCTGTACTGCATGTCTTTGGACTGTGGGGTAAACCGGAGCACCCGGAGGAAAGCCCACGTGATCACTGGGAGAACATGCAAACTCCACACAGAAATGCCAATTGACCCAGCCGAGACTTGAACCAGCGACCTTCTATAGCTGTGAGGCGACAGTGCTAACCACTGAGCCACCATGTCGCCCATTGTATTATGATACTAAAATGAATAAACTTGACATGTTTCTGTATATATGACCAGTCAGACCAGTGTGGTTATTTATCATCCATCATCCACACAAATAAACATAACTCTACAAATTAATAGAAAATATGATCATTTAACTGGATTACCAATAGCATTGATGTAAACATACATAAATAATGATTTGTGCAAGCTTCAGTTTTAAGTAATAATGTATCACTTGCCAAAGAAAAAAAGAATCTGCCAAAATTCAAAAGTCATTTTAAATTGAAACCATTTTTAAAAATGTATTATTTGCATTAATAAATGTGCATGTTTCATCTTCAGTGTTCTGATGGTCGTCCTCTGTCTATGAGAGACCGGAGGAACCTCCAGGATCTTGAAGACAAACTGCAGTTGCTGCATCGACGTGGACGTCACCTGGAGATCGCAGAGAGAAACTGCTGCAATAAAGTGGGCTCTGCTCTCCGTCCCATGAAGGTATGTTTGAGTTTTACCTCCGAATCGCTTCAGTGACTTTCAGTGACTTCAACTCCTGACTGAAATTGACAATTGTGCTGCATGTTTTGAACCTCAGAGGTCATCCAAAAAGAAATCGAATTGTCTATGATCTTTTCGGAATGACAGATTTTTTCTTAAAGTATACTATGATGACATAGAGTTGAAGTCTAAATTGAAGATTTGTTAGCCCTCCTGTATATTTTTCTCCAATTTCTGTTTAATGGAAAGAAACAATTTTCAACACATTTTTAAACATAATAGTTTTAATAACTCATTTCTAATAACTGATTTCTTTTATCTTTGCCATGATGACAGTACATAATATTTTACTACATATTTTTTCAAGATACTAGTATTCAGCTTAAAGTGTAATTTAAAGACTTAACTAGGTTAATTAGGCAAGTTAGGTTAATTAGGCAAGTCATTGTATAACAGTGGTTTGTTCTGTAGACAATTGAAAAAAAAAATGCTTAAGGGCTAATAATATTGACCTTAAAATAGTTTTAAAAAATTAATAACTGCTTTTATTCTAGCTGAAATAAAACAGATCAGACTTTCTCCAGAAGAAAAAATATTATAAGAAAGACTGTGAAAAATTCCTTGCTCTGTTAAACATCTTTCGGCAAATAGAAAAAAATACAAAAATAAAATCACAGCAGGGCTAATAATTTTGACTTCAACTCTAAGTAATTTTTTCAGAACATCTCAACTAGACCATTTTTTGAAACTATAATTCTAAAATATTTGGTTATGAATATACAGTATATCAACATATGAGCAGCTGCTTTCACACATCAGACACAACATTCAGTGTTCATCAAGTGCTACTAGTGAGGTCAAGGTCACGGATTTAATACTTACTGAATGCATAAGCTGATAAATTGTATTCTTTCAATGCAAAAAAAACACGTGATCCGAATACAAATATGTAAATCACAGCGATATTTGTGGAATTTATTTTAACAAGGTGACTCAAAATATTTTTATGAGTTTTTTGCAGTAGTTTAAAATCGGCGGCAATTTTTTTAAGTTTAAAAAATGTCTTTAACTCCTTTTTTGGATTAAGCAGTAAATACTTCAAATCATAAACAGCTCTCTTCCCACACACTGAAGCAGCTGAATATCCAGAGGTAACAGTTCTTGCTAATGGAGTAAGAGTGGCATTCATAAGAGATTTGAACCAGTTGGATGATGCCAGATCCAGTTCAGCTGCTCATGAACCACAATTCTCACCCTGTTGCACCATATTTTATCTGAAGTCATTCAAATGCGGTGCATTTTCTCAAAAGTTTTCGAAATCATGAAATGCAAATGGACTCTTTTTTTCTTCCCTAATACATATTCCAGGTTTTTATAACAGTGTTTTTCTGCAAATGTTTTCTTCCTCTTGATATCAATGTGTTTTTGTTTTTTTTTTGTTAATGTTTCCCAATAGTCAAATAGCTATTTTCACAATCATAAACCTGGCTAATTTAGTAATGCAACAATTTAGTAAAGAATGCAGGAATAATAAATGATGAATTTAGATGTCATCTGAATGTTTTTATCTTGTAAATCTATCACACTGTAAAATTAAAAATAAGTTGTATGAGGATAGTTGACAAATAGGCAAATAAATGATTTTTTTATTTTGATGTAAAACAGTTTTACAACTAGCTTTATCAATTATTTCATTTTTTTTAATTTTATATATTTTTTTACATTTAACTGAAAAGTACTGTAAAGTTTTCCATCGTGTAACATAGCAAAAATACTAAAATCAACCCTTTATAATATACAAATAGCTTGAGAGTAATTAATCGTCATTGTTGGACACTTATCTTCATATAGTCCAATTTATTTTATCTGAAATTATTAATCATATTTTTTTTCTCCATGAATTGTCAGAGTTGTTTGGCATTTTCAGTAAATAAGGATGTCACACGAAAGAACAACAAAACGTTTATTCACCATTTAATAGTGGTTGCAAAAAAAGTTAAATATGTGAAAATTCAGTGAGGAAAAACTTAACAGGTACAGGTCATGAACTTCACGGGGGGCTTCAGTCACATGATCTTGATATGGGGTTCTTTAACTAAGTTTTCTGTGGAATTTATGATTTAAAATTAGCACAAAGTGTCACACCAGAGGACATGGTTTTCAGTGACAAAATGTATCAAGTTCCTTTGTTTTCTTAGAAATATATGGATGAAACAAATGATTACCGTATAATCAATCTATCAGTCATTCAATCAATCAATCAATCTTTATTTGGCTCCTTAAGGATGCAATCTTTCTTAGGCAATCAAGAGAGCAGATTGTAACATTAAGTGTGAACATTTAGTTCCAAAACAGCTATTAATAATATAAAAACATAGACACAGTACAAAAACCAATACCTTCCCCTCAGAAAAATAAATTAATTAATTAAAGGCACTTCTAAAAATAGGCCTGAGGTATTTATTAATGATTTTATGATTTATAAGAACACATAATGGTTTTTATAATGAGTGGCCCATGGAAGACAAATAAATATTTAACCATTTATGGAATAAAAAATTATGACAATGAGGGTACCTGCACTTCTTAAAAGAACTTAAAAGTACTTACATTTGTACATTTACATATGTATTCAAGGCCTTGAAAGTACTTAAAAACAAACATAGGTCCTTGAAAGTGCTTGAATTAAAATAAAATGCTTTTACTGAAATTTGTTTATGGTGTTATTTCAACAATTGTACTGTGATACTGTCAAAAACTGTTGAAAAATTAGAATTTTTAATTAAAAAATGTTACATTTATATCTTGTACAGCAACTATGACAAATAATGCACATTTTATTAATATTTCAGAAACCGCATTTCAATATTACTTGTATTGAGTTTAAAAAATATATTAAATTGACTGTTTAAAAACAAATTTGAGTTTATTTTCTACATTTTTTGAAAATCATAATTAATCATAATAAATCAAAACCTCATAATTACTCATACATTGCAATGTAAATGTTAAATGTAAGTGAAATGTTAAGTGCAGTAAAGAGTTTAATAGCCCTAAATATTTGGGGGGGGGGGGGGGGGTGAATTACAACTGGGCTTGATTTAAAATGAATGGTGCTTTAAAGTCCTTGAAAGTCTTCTGTTCATGAAAGAGTGAGAATACTGTTTATATAGATTTTTGTCATGTGTGAAAATGCAACATCACGTCAACAACCCACATGCTATTCCATTTCAAAGATACTCACTGGTTTTGCAATAAAACTGATCTAGCTAGGTGTCAGTGTATCAACCATCAACATAAAGCAGCTGTGTTCCAATTACAAGGTTTATATAAGCCTAGACTGATATACACTGCATAACTTAAAGGTTTATATAAGCTCAGACTGAAATACACTGCATAAGTTGACATTTACATCTCCTTTATCCCTGATATTTCTTTCCGCCATCGTCATCTTCTGTGTTTTCGTCATCTCGTCTCTAATTAATTGTCCCATTATTGTCACTTTCCTATCTCGCAAAGTCTATCAAGGGGGAGGTGTGAAGGAAATTAATTTTCATGGTGACTTTGATGTAACACGTACATTATGACTTCATTTGAATGCCAACACATATTCCCGAGAGAATGAAGAAAACCTTTGGGTTTTATCATCTTGGCACAGATTTGCCAATTTGAGCTGCCACTTTGCCAGATGCACTATTTCACCTGTTTTATCCGCATAATGAAAGCCCAGTGTTTGAATTGAATATACTATATTTATGTGTATTCATTTGGCAGCTCTTTTTTCGGTATGTGTGATCAGTGTGTGAATCATACATATGACCTTTAAATTGTTAAAGGGACAGTTCATTTAAAATCTGCTGTTTATTAACTCACTCTTATGCTGTTCAAGATGTAAAGTACTTTTTTTTTCTTCATTAAAACATTAGAGTTTTTATAAAGTAAAAATGTTGCACACAAAGATCAGTTTCTTGCACAGACTGATCAGTGCACTATTGATATAACCATAATATATCGTCAGAGGCCAAGAATATTAATTGTTTTGTTTGTATACATTATTTCAATGCTTAAAAAGAGCTGGAAGCAGTTCATTTTATGAATCATTAGGGACCAGCGTTTCAATCAAATTTAAGAAAAGATGTAATTACCTCATTTCCACTGAGCAGTACAGTATAGTATGATTTGGTACAGGGCGCCCTGATTAGGCTTTCGTTTCCACTACCATTGGTTTTGCGTGGTGTACAGCAGAAAATTGCAGTAGATGCCATTCTCGCTCCAATAAGAAAGCCATACAGGCCATTCACATATTAAGTTTTTTGCAAGTAAAATTTTATTTTTGCAAATAAAAGTGTGTGCAAATAATGAAAGGAAGCAGTGCCCCCTCAATCCTTTGACATACAGACAACAATGGAGGACATACAGCAGGTCATCTTCTCACTTCTTGGCATGTTGGCATGTTGCTGTTTGTCACATTCCTCTAGCCTGCTTGTCTTCTTTATTCACTTTGCTGTTTTTCAAATTCTTTGCATCGTTTCTTCTCCCAGCATGCTCTACACCAGAGGGGTTCCTCGTTGCTGTCTTTAGCGGCCCACTAGCAGCAGACAAGAGCGTGGCACTCTAATGATAGACTCCAGACTCTATTTATACCTAAACTAGGCTTGAGATTTACTAATTTTCCCACAAGAGCTTCGGGGGAAATGCATACTGAGAGGAATCTGTCTGCCAAACGGCTCTCTCCGTCAGTCACTGTGCCTCGTTTACGCTGTCATGTTGTTCTGCTCCTTTTAGCATCGCTGCAGTCTTTGATTTTACAGTGTAAATTTACTGATTTAGCACAAGCGTTTAGATCTGTTTGAGGTCAGCGTCTCCTCTTCGTTTCCTCCAAGGGCCATTTTCAGGCACGATTCACACTTCCTGCGGGGCAAAGTCTCACGTGTACTTTGTCGACGCTAACACAACGTGTGCTGATATGCAACATGTTTCTTGTCAGACTATAGCCAATGAAATCACATTAGGAAGTCACAAGGCTGTATAAAGTGAAGCCCGATGGGTGGTTTGATGGTGCACGGGTGGTCCTGTGGGGTGATTTGAGACGTGCGAGTCCCTGCTGATAAATTCAGCTGTCAGTGCAGACTAATAAATCGCACACACCCAGAGCACGTACACGTGAACGCACACCTCTATTACCCTCTAATGTGGACCCGGCAGATGTGATTGATTCCATTACTAGAGCAGGTTAATTGACCTAAATTCTGTATCAGATTGATTGATTAAGTTTGATTGATTTTAATTATTGTGTTTACCGTTTCATCTGCGGTGGAAATTGGTTTGGAAAATTGAAAGTGGTGTATCGGTGGTGCTTAGATATTTTAATGAGCCCGGAGAAGATGAAACACAACACTTGCCATGCAAATTGCATGTATTTCCTCCCTTTGCGTCAAATTAAAAGCACGGTGGATCTATATTGCATGTTTAACAAATAGTTGTCACCGTTGTTCTCCTGTAACTAGAGCTGTAGAGGATGTGCGTGCCGTTTCACACATCAAGAGGTTTACACATTAGAACCCAGCAGGCCCCGCTATGACGATAGTGGCAGGTGGTCACAAGCCCAATTATAAAATGAAATAAACCAGTTTATGAAGCCTGTGCAAGTGTGATACCTACAGAGGCTTTCATTATCATTTAGAGGATATTAAAAAAATCTTTCCACTCGCCGTGCAGTGATAAAGCAGCCTTTGGCAGAGCTCAGAGCAAGGACGATTATGGACCGGGCCAATGTGACCAGGGGCATTGACTGCCAAGGGGCCTCGATCGCTCTGTTATGGCCAGACATTCACAAACAAGCCTACGCAGATGTAAAAGTGATATAGAGAAAGAAACTGTGCTTGAATATGTGCACTACAAAGACATCACATGCATGTTGAAAACTATAGCAGTTACAATTGTAGTTATGGTACATTGTGTTCTGTTTTGTATATACTGTGCCAGATTTACTAAACAATGCAAATTAGTGTGAGACTGTGATCCCATAAGAGCGCCAGTGGGAGTGGGAAGTTCTGTGGATGATCTACTGACAATGTGCAAATTAAAGAACAGATGCGGCAGCCCATTTTCCATAATGACCAATGCAATCCACCAAGAGCAGTGCAAATTAAAAATAATGCGGCTTGACAATCAATATGTTCAGATAACATTGCTTTCTGGCAGTCTAAATAATTGAACACTTCTACAGCATGCGATCTGTTCCTACGCTCCACCTCTTAACAGCTTAACATAACTATACGGTTTTGCAGTCCAAAGTATTTGTTTTAGTAGTGTTAAATAATGGCTCAAAAAACAGTCAGTTGTCAAGTAAATCATAAATGCTCTTTTCTCTGTGTATTTAATTATATATTTTTAACTTATAATACAATTTGAGTGGAAATCAAAGCTTCGTCAGCATTCTTTCAATGCATGGAGAAAAGCAATTACGCATTTTAAGATAAAGAGGCTCTCCTTGGTTTTCAATTAATGTGCATACTTGCAAAATTAGACAGTATTGCTTTTTATGTAACATATTTCCTGCAGTAATAAGCCATTTTCAAGCTGGTTTCTGAAACTGGACCTACACCGATCTGTTCCAGAGTTTTTATTGACCTACTCGGGTGATGTCAGATTGACTGTTTTTGGTGAGGATCCAAGGACAATTACTGCATTTTTATGTTAAGCTAAATGAACCAAAATAAGGGAAAAAGTGCTTCCAAAACAAGCACTTAAAATTAGTCAAGTGGAAAATGCACCAAGACTCTGCTATTTTATCTTCTTTCTTTTTTTTGTGAACATGATGATTGAGTTGACAGAAACTGAGTTTGATTTTTAGTCAATGCATGAAATGATACAATGCATATTTTATTATCAATGTAAAAGCTTCTTCCAGATGATTTTTGTGTACATGATGTTACAGACTAAGGAGAAACAGATGAAATCTGGGACTTAAACGGGCAGGTAGCTGCGTTTATGCTGTGTATTGAAGGCTGTGGTTTTGTTGTGTAGCTGAAGGCATGCTGAATAATGAATAGCGTGATGCTGTAACTTTTGTTATTATTAATGTACTCCTTTCTGTAAAGTTAAAGCTCTGTCACGGTTATTACAGCTATAACTGCAAGCGTTTATTATTGGTATTGCTGCAACAGCTTGAGACATAAATTCCTAATATACTCTTAGAATAACTCCAGCTGTGTTTTTAACCACAAAGCATAATTCTAGCTTCACTAATAACTCACAGTCTTTCGTTTGAATTAGTTATAGATTATGTCTTTGAGGCAGATTCACGCTTATCGTTTTCGCTACACTTCACATTCACAATCTGTCATATTGTTCTTGAGGGAAATGCGAATGTCACTTGCTTTTGTAGTTATTCAAAAGCAGTCAGTTGGTATTGGCATTCTTTGGTTTAAACATTGTGGGTTGTGTAATTGTGGTATAGCACTGATTTAAATGTGTGCAAATGTGAACAATGCATGCTGGATTTATTATTTAATGCTCTGTATTAATTATGTAGGAGTGGCTCTCAAAATATGATGGGTGGATGGATTGATTGATAAACAGATGGACAGATTGTTAGATTGATAGACATATAGATTGATGAGTAGATGGATATATAGGTATTGATTATGGATGGACAGATATGGACAGATGGTTAGCCGGACAGCTGTAGAAATAAATAGACTGATTGATTACAAAATAGATGGATAGATGGGCAATGGATTGACAGACAGATAGATGGATGAAAAAGACAGATAAGTCGATGAAAAATGAAAAGGTAGATGGGTGGGCTGATCTTTATGGGTTGTAGGATGCAGATTTATGCCAAGATTGTTGGATGGTTAGATGCATGGATAAACAGATAGATGGATCAATATACATGGGTAGAGGGTTGAATAAATTAATGGAAATATGGATGGATGGATGGATGGATGGATGGATGGATGGATGCACAGACGGCTGATTAGATTGATGGATAGACAAGTGAATAGATTGCATATACAAAATAAGTGGGTAAAAAAAGTGGATAAATTGAAAGCGGCATGGGTAGATTAATGGATTGATATGGATAGAAGGATGCAGATTGATGTCAAAATTGTCAGTAGGATAGGTGGATGAATGGATAAACAGATAGATAGGTAAATATTTATGATAAGTTGATGGAAAGATGGTTAGATTGATGAATGGATGGATTGAAAGATAAGTTTGTATTTAATGAATAAATGGATGGATGGATGAATTGATAAACAGATGGACAGATTGTTATATTGATAGATGGATGCTAGATTGATTGGTATGGATATTTGTATTGATATAGATAGACAGATAGATGGACAGATGGTTAGCTGCATAGACATATAGAGAGATTGGCAAATGAATAGACTGATTGATAGAGAGATAGATGGACAAATGGGTGAAATGACAGATTAGTGGATGAAAAATGTGAAGGTAGATTGGTTTGGTGGGTTAATCTTTATGAGTTGTAGGAAGCAGATTTATGGCAAGATTGCTGGATAGGTAGATGGATAGATATTAATGGTAGATGGATGAGTACATAAATGGAAAGATGGGTGGATGGATGGATGGATGGATGGATTGATCGATAAATGAATTGACAGCTAATTAGACTGATAGACAGTCAAGTGAATAGATAAAGATAAGTGGGCAAAAATACATAAGTGGATAAATGGAAAGCGGGTTGGTAGATGAGTGGATTGATATGGATAAAAGCATGCAGATTGATGGCAAAATAGATGGATGTTTGATGGATAGATGGATGAATAGATAAACAGATATTTATGGATGGATGGATAAGTGGATGGAAAAATGTTTGGATGGATGGATGATGGATTGATGGACACATTAATAAATTGTTGGATGGAAGGACAGGTTGATTGATAGATGGACAGCCAGACACTTGGATGGATGGATGGATGGATGGATAGATAGATTAATGAAAGTTTAAATGAATATAGAGTTGATTAAATGTATAGATGTAAATATAGCTGAGCAAAAAAGATTAGATAGACAAATAAGGGCATGAGTGGGTGGATGGACAGTATGGATAGATATGGATAAATGAAATGATGGGCAGATTACATTTTCTGCTTGTTTTGATTTCTTTTTTTCTTTTTAGTCTTTATTTACTGCCTCTCTTATGTTTTGAGAGAACCCGGAGTGATTACTGCACACGTCAGGGTTTTATTTACTCCCTCAAGTCAAGTCAAGCAGACGTGAGCTCCGGGAGGCCAGTCAAAGGCAGCCGTTCAGTCTGGCATATTGGTTTTGTTTTGCTTTGTGGTTTGTGAGTGTTTGTGTCTCTGTCTTTGTTAATATACTCTTCCCTCTGCGTTCAGTCTGTTCTGTATTTAGAGAGCTTGTGACCATGTCCTCTGTATTACTCTTGGTAACTGTGTCATGTTGAGCTGCGTCGCACCATATGGTCATGTGTAAAAAAAACAAAAACAAATAGAAAAAAAAAATTACACAACCTCTGGGTAAGACTTGATGGACCAAAAGGGAGTTTCAGTTCTCTGCAAAACCCTTTGTGTGTTTGTAAATCAGTACTGAGGAGTAAAAAAGATGTATATTCCAATATGTTCAATTAAATGCTTCAAAAGAATCAATTAGCTGATTCATTTAAAGAAATTGTTCAACCTTGAATAAAAAAGTTTAAAACACAAAACTGGAAATATTGAGAGAGGTTTCTGACTATCAAATTAGCATAACAGTAATTTCAGAAGGAAAATGCGACGTGATGCTGATATTCAGATGTCCTATTACTGGCAATTAATTGCATTTCTTAAAGCGATAGTTCAACCAAAAATGAAAATTGCAGCAATATTTATTCTCTCTAATGTGGTTTTAAAGCTTTATGAGTTTCTTTCTACTGTTCAACACACAAAAATATATATTTTAAAGAAAGCTTATTGATGGGACCCATCGACTTCCCTAGTAGAGTAGTCAATATGTACCAGCTACTGGTTCAACCTTTTGGGTTCAACAGAAGAATCCCAAATAGGTTTGGAACAAGTTAAAGAGAGAATAAATAATGGCAGAATTAACATTTTTGGGGAAACTATCGCTTTAAATGTACATTTACAAAATAACAAATCTATTATAATAATATTTTCCAATATTAACTTTAGAGTCTTAGTGTAATCTGTCATGCTTTTGTGCATTTTGTGTGGCCATTTTTAGCAGTTTTACAATACAAGGATACACGGTTTTCTAAAGTAAAGTTGCTGAACTTACAAAGTAGCTTTTCCAACACTTCTTGTAACTGTGTTGTTGTCTTTTAATGTCTTGTCAGATCTTGCTTGGAGTCTTCTTCATCCTGGTGGCCCTTTTGTTCTTCGTGACCTTGTTTATTTCCAAGTAAGTTCCATCAATCTGCACAAAATGTCACTCTGAAAGCAGACTCTCCTCCATCTAAATTGTTTTTCTTACACTCTCTCTCTCTCTCACACACACACACACACACACACACACACACACACACACACACACACACACAC
>CAIGQW010000302.1:17405723-17417494 GCA_903798125.1 Danio choprae | reverse complement strand
AATGAATGTTTTTAATTTTAGTTATAGAACTCCACTGTAACTTTATATTACACTATGAAAATGTACCAATATAGCTACAATGATGTACAGCAGTTTTTTTTTTATAATGTACAATTTTTATGTTATATGTTAATATGTTAATTAACTATCATGGGACCAAGCACTGTCGCCTCACAGCAAGAAGGTCGCTGGTTCAAGCCCCGGCTGTGTCAGTTGGCATTTCTGTGTGGAGTTTGCATGTTCTCCCCGTGTTAGCGTGGGTTTCCTCCCGGTGCTCCGGTTTCCCCCACAGTCCAAAGACATGCGCTATAGGTGAATTGAATAAACTAAATTGGCTGTAGTGTATGTGTGTGAATGTGTGTATGGATGTTTCCTAGTACTGGGTTGCAGCTGGAAGGGCATCCACTGTGTAAAACATATGTTGGATAAGTTGGCGGTTCATTCCTCTGTGGTGACCCCTGATGAATAAAGGGACTAAGCTGAAGGAAAATGAATGAATGAATGAACCATGGGACCACAGTATAATAATTAATAGCATGAAATTATAAAATTACTTCATCAAGTCCACAAAACAGTGTGAAAGTTCACTTTAGTAAATGGTGCTTCAGAAAATATGATTTCATAAGAGTCATAAGTCAGACATGGGAAGGCAGGACACATTTAAAATGCTGAAGAACTGGAGTGTTCACCTCACTGTCAGGACTGTTCCCTAGCAACAGCATCAGGGATGTTCAGGAGAGAATGATGTTTGATGTGTTCAAAGATGCACACACTTATGCTCATTTTTAAAAGTGCAGTTCCCTTTCTTACCAACACAAATCACCATTAAGCCATTATGGGTTTGAATTGGGCTCCGCTCTCACAGAGGTCAAAATTTGACAGTCATTTGCGTTTGTTGATAAAACTGAGAGTCTTCACCACATTCAGTAGTTTTGGATCGTGCTGTGATGTACAGACAAAGAGATATTATGTAAAGTCAGTGATTGATGGATTAAAAAAAAACAGAAAGGTTGAAAGAAATACAGGAAATGTGTTTTTCACAGTAGATGAAGGCCACAGTTTGTGAATTCAATTATATTTATGATATAAAATATTATAAATGAAAGTCCGATGTCTTCAAACGTACATTTACCCTGAAATAATAACAGTGTTCAACAGGAACATTCAATATGAAATAATCATATGGTTGCAATGAATATGTTCTACCTTTTGAAGTGATAGCTCTTTCATCATTCGCTTGTCATTATGTCTTTTCGAATGCAAAATCTTAATATTTTTCCATACCATGATAATAAATGGAATCTAAAGCTGTCAGGCTCTGAAAATGAATATAAAGCACCATAAAAACACTCCATATTCCTTATTGAATACTACAATTCTCCAAATTTCATGTCTTATGAAGCCATATGATCATATTTTGGTGTGTGTGAGGAACAAAATTAAATTCATGTTTAACATCATGTAATAATTAATATACAGAATACAGAAAGTTTTGGGGGAAAATTGCCTGGTTAAGTTGATTGCTACAGTTATGTGTATGCATACTTATTTTCATTGCCAATCTGATTGGAAATTCTATGGATTTTATATATGGTGTCCTGTCAGGTTTAACTATGTCAAATTAATTTCTGTCACTGTCTAAATTATTTATTTTAATGCTTTCTTGCTGAGTAAAAGTGTTAATTCCTTCAAACAAACAAATGAAGGAAGGAAGGAAAAAAGAAAAGGAAGGAAGGAGGGATGGAGGCAGGAAGGAAGGCAGGCAGGAAGGAAGGAAGGAAGAAAGGAAGAAAGGGGAGGGAGGGAGAGAGAAAGAAAGAAGGAGGGAGGAAGAGGAAGGAAGGAAGGAAGGAATAAAGAGCGAGCGAACATGTATATCATTACCGGAGCTGCATTCAAGCCTACTGTA
This sequence comes from Danio choprae, assembly GCA_903798125.1. NCBI lineage: Eukaryota > Metazoa > Chordata > Actinopteri > Cypriniformes > Danionidae > Danio > Danio choprae. The sequence goes on along the minus strand of CAIGQW010000302.1, from coordinate 17,415,585 downwards.
CTACCATTCCTTGCATTTTAAACAAGTTCTAATATTTTGTGTTTCAATGTAGAGACTGCACTTGTTCTATTCTCTTTCTCCATGCACATTTACCCAGAGACGTGCTATGGATGACTAGTGTGAATCACGAGTCACGTGAGTGTGTCTGTTCTATTGCTGCTATAAATATAAGGCTTGGTAACAGGTGAGACAGCAGCTCTGATATCACTCATGCTCTGCTGCTGAACTCCTCCATCGCTTCTTCAGTCTGATTTCATTCCAACCCCACAGGATTATTTGTAGTGAAAAGTGCCACCCTTTGATTGTATGCAATTTCGCACTCAATCCGTCGCCCTCCTTTTTCCGCAGTTTCCTTATTGTGAACATTACGCTTCACTCTTCTGCTGCTGAATTTCTTCCCCTTGAGGTGGCTCTGAAAAGCCCTTGCCTTTTTCTCTGCCAGTTTTTGGCTCTAACTTTTATTGCTTTGCGATAAAGATTAGTAAATGCTCCAGTTTGAAGCCATGTGAGAAATCGGTGCCAAATTTAGGCATCTGTTGGCTAAACAAACGAGAGGAGAAAAAAAAGGTGGATTGGAAGAAAGAGAGAGAGAAAAATCAGGCAGAAGTGGAAAGTGCATTTGCTTCCAATAAAGTGACTAAACAATTTCTGTCTCTTTTAGGCAAAGGATTTGTGATTCTAGTTCTCATTACAGGAATAGTTCATCCAGAAATGAACATTCTGTCATCATTTACTCAACCTCATGTTGAGATAAACCCACTATTTATGACACTATTTCTAAGAACAAAACAAGACAATTTTTGGTAGTGTTTGCACCGGCCTTTCTTTTCTGTGCAATTACAATAATAAAAAAAACATGCAAAAGTATCATAAATGTAGCACAGTGGAATTTTCCACCGTTTCCTCAAGCCATATGTTCAATTTGGAAAATCTTGACATTATATATTAGCTTCATTATTGTGTTCATGATGGTTAATGAGAGAATTTGAATAATTTATTTGAGTTGAATCGTTTCGATGAATCATTTAAATCTGGTGATGTAAAGAATGAAACTAAACATAGTGCCTGAATTGTATGAGTCAGTTTGATTCACTAACTCATGTTTCTTACACAATTCTCTAATATATGACTTTATGAGACTAAGAATATCATGCAATAATTATATGGACCAATTCTATGATGTTTTTATGAAGCTTAAACACCTTTCCATTTATTGTAAATTCACTGAAAAGACAGACTAGTGCTTTTTTTTATTTAAAAGAGTGGAATTATTAGTGAATGGTAGTGGTGTGAAGAATGATTCATTCATAGAGCAGACAGATCTTGTGATGTCTGAGTCCTAATTGATTCAATCTGTTGCGTCAGATCATTTCAATGAATCAATTCACCCAGTTGCCAAAACTGGTCAGAATGATTCCTATAAATGAATCCAGTTCTTGAATTGACTCACTGATCTATTTATCTGTTCACAGACATTTACAGTTTACATGAGGGGAAATAAAACTTCCATATACCTCTGTAAGGCTTAAGATATCATTGAGAGATCATGTAAACTAATTCTGTGACACTTATATAATGTTTTATATAATGTTTAACCTTAATCTCCTTAGTTTGCATTCATGGATTTGTATTGAAGAACTGACCAGTGCAGTTTTTCAAAATCTTTATTTTCTCTTCCAGAAAGAAAGAAAGAAAGAAGAGTTGAATGTTCATTGAATCAGTTCATTCAATTCACAAAATGGCAGGGATTCAAAAATCAATTGTTCATAAATAAGTCACATGTAGTGATGTCTGATTCATGACTGATTTATTCAGATCATTTCAACGAATCAGTGTCAGAATGATTCCAATAAATGAATCCAGTTCTCAAGTTGACTCACTAAATCATTTACATGGAAAAATATCAGTGAACATAATCTTAAGCTTCACACAAATACTATTATATGCCTACATAACACTTACAAATATATTGCGTGTGAATCATATAATAGACCAATTTTGACCAAAATAGACCAAAGTGATGCTTTTATTTTGCTTCTATTTTTGTTTTCTTAATATTTTTAAGCTTAAATTTTTTAGTTTGCATTAAAGGAGAAATATTAAAGAAGTTACTGGGTGCTGTTTTCCAAAATCATCCTTTTCAGCTCCACTGAAGAAAGAAGAGTTGAATGTTTAGTGAATCAGTTTATTCAATTCACAAAATGGCAGGGATTCAAAAATCAATTGTTCATAAAATTAGTCACATGTAGTGATGTCTGATTCACAACTGATTCATTTCAAATAATTTCGATGAATCAGTGTCAGAATGATTCCTATAAATGAATCCACTTCTCAAGTTGACTCACTGAATCATTTACGTGGGAAAATATCAGTGAATACAATCTTAAGCTTCTCGCAAAACCTATTATAGCCTACATAACACTTAAAAATATATTGTGCATGAATCATATTATAGAGCAGTTCTGTGATGCTTTTATTTTGCTTCCACTTCCTTTTTGAAGTATAAAACGCCTCAAGTTTCCATTCTTTATGAATGCATTGAAGAAGTTTCTTGAAAATCCTCCTTTTGTGTTGGAGAAAGAAATGCACTTTTGAATGACGTGAAAGTGAGTAAATGATGACAGAATGTTCTTTTATTTGGTTGAACTGTCGCTTTAAAGCATAGATTGCTTGTTTTCCTCTTTTTGTCTGCGTCTTAGTCTTATCTGAATTCACCCCCGGTCTGGTGCATAGAGAGCTGGCTATAATTACGCAGCTAAGCACTAAAGCAGAGCAGATAATTAAGGAACACTTTAATTAATAGCCACGTCAGGCTCGGTCTGGCACTGGCCCATGCCGCCATGTGCATCTCATGGTGTTACTTTAGAGCTGGATGTAGACCGCTCTTACATTGAGAGAATCGAATGCATCTTAATGCAGTCTCATTTAAGCTGATTCAGAGTCAGTGCACACAGGTCACAGAAGCATGCTCTTGCTGTGATGCAGAAAGCAGTGCAGTAGTGTTTGCATCACATACTTAAGTCATTTTAAACATGAATTAAAGGGATAGTTTAAAATATGTTTTACTTGTTCCAAACTTTTATGAGTTTCTTATTTCTGTTGAACACAAAAGATGTCTTTGGAATGAAAGCTGGAAACCTGCAACCATTGACTTCCATAGTATTTATATTTTTTACTATGGAAGTCAATGGTTAGAGGTTTTCAGCTTTTTTCAAAATATCTTCTCTTGTGTTCAACAAATGAAAGTAACTTCTAAATGTTTTCAACCACTTGAGAGAGTATGTTAATGTACATTTTTGGGTGAACTATCCCTTTAATAAAGCAAATAATATACCAAGATGATTTTTTTTTGTTTGTGACATACACTAGTACTTTTATAGTAATAGGATGTTAATTATGATAGTTAATGGATTTGTGTTAATAAACTGTATGCAGTGATGATATACTGATGCTCAAACTGAGTCAAACTGAGTCAAATAAGTATTCAAGTAAATAAATAAATACGTTTCTGAAAATGGCATTAGATATGGGCTTATAAAGTTTTCCTGGAGTGTGACTGGGTTTTTTGCTAAGTGAATCTGTGCAGTAATGTGCAATAATCTTGATTGGCTGATATTCTGACAGGAGACGCCATTAAGATCAGCTCAGGCTCATTGGAAATACGTGCTTTAGCCTAAATTTGTGTATTTGTGAAATACATTGCTCCTGATTTGTTTGGTTGCACGTTTCAGATCACAAAGCCACTAGAGGGTGCTTTATACATTGATGCGAAATTGAAATACGCTACTTAGAGTTTTTTTTGAAAGTTTCAGATACATGTCCTTCTTGAACACGTCCATGTTAATGCAGGGCTTGTCATACAGATCATTAAATATATCCCTGTAAATGTCCTTTGTGTAAAAATGAACTAAAGTTGTTGGTGTCATGCTGCCTTGGAGTGTTCATTTTTCCTAGAAATTGCTGTCAAATGTATGTTAAAGTTTGTGGTTTCACAAAAATATAGGCTGAAGCACATCTTTTCATTGATCTTGTGTTGATTCAGATACATGTATGTCAGTTTATGCTACATGCTGTTCAGAAATGCTGTTCCAAAGTTGAATTTTGCTTAAATCCTAGGTGTTCAATTATTCTTCACAATGTTAATGATGAATGATTTTTTTTTGGAATGTATTACTTTCATTATTATAAACAGTTCACCTGCTTAAAGTTGTGATTAAAATTTGTATTTTATTAATCTATGCTGAATAAGTTTAAAAGTAACCTAATTTGATACATATACATGCTAGATTAAACTTTCATTAGCGTTTTTGTAATGTTTATTTCAGATAATTATAATGTTTTCATATTTCATTTTAATTTTGATGATGATACGACTTACAGAGACCAACATGTCAATTAGTTTTAAATGAAGGCTACAGTAATCTGCAGATATATGATGAGATGAGGAGCAGATGGTTTTCATTGACTGCAGCATTTGCAATAGTGAGCTTTTCATAGCCCACAGCAGGTTCATCATCATCATCATCTGGAACCAGAAGGCGATTGTGTTTCTGATCTGTGGTACCTGAGAGATATAATATCCAGACAACTGTACAACCGCTTTACAGCATCAGTCTGCAGGTGAAAGTCTTTGCCCATGTCAGAAAGTTTGAAGAGTATAGCGTCATTTTCAACATCAATCTCAAGGGTTCACTTAGATTGAGCGAAGCCCAGAGAGCCGAGGATCAACGGTCCCGGAAAACTCAAATATAGAGAGAAATTTGCAGAGTGCTTTTAGAAAACAGTGCTGGAAAAAAAAGGCAAAAGCAAACAAAAAATCCCCAAACCAGACAAACAGAGAGCACTTTACAGCACTTTCCCTCTATTTCCACCCTGTTCCTATTCAGCGTATACACAGAAACAAATGAGTCATGATAAATAACGCATGCTTTCAGAGCAGGGCTGCCCTGCTGTACTGAGTGACCACACACTGAATCCACACGCTCAAAATCCGGCCATTATTAACTCATGCTCGTCTTGGTCCAAAAACCCAAGTGCTGTTATTTCTTTTTCAGAAAGGAATAAACATTATGAGCAATCGTTTCAAGGCTTATGCTAATTCGCAGTGACCAAAGGCTAGCAAAAAACAGGGTGTCTTAAAAAGTCTTAAAATGTCCTAAATTTCAAAAACTACATTTTAGGCCTTACAAAGTCTTACATTTGCTGGAATATTGTTTAGTGTTTTGGTTTGTTTGTTTGTTTGTTTGTTTGTTTGTTTGTTTTTTAGTTAAAAATATTTTTTGGACCAACAGCTTTAGTCCTTATTTTACTTTTCATTTACTTGCTTCTTTGGACTTGTATTAGTAACTCGGGCCACTCTTAGACCGATTTGTACAACATGAAGACAACAATGAACCATCACTTTAAAAGTCAATGCTCAGAGCGGCCGCAGGAACACAGTGGCGCACAGACTGAGGAAGAGAGGGTCTGAATGGCTGTGGTCTTTGGCAGTGTTTCTCCGTCAGCAGTGACTGCGGTCTGAAGGTGAAGCGGGTCACTGCTGTACACGATGATTTGTTTAGCCAGAGCACTGTTGAGAACCATCTGCCCTGTAATTCAGGTGAGCATCTGCTGAGCTGCAGATGGCAGGAGAAGTGCAGGAGGGGAGGACCGTGCCTGCTCTCAAACAGGTCCTGAGCCAGAGGGACCGCTGTAGTAACTGTCTTTTAAGGATATTCTTTGTGCAGCGACATGCCAAAAGCTTGCTGCGTAGATCAGTTTATTAGTTTGCTTTTGGCAGAAGTCTTGGAAACTTGCAAAGTTTCAAGTGAAAGAAAAATGATGGACCTCCATCTGCTTTAGTGTTGTCTAATTGAGAAAACTTCCCCCCAGTTTCTTTGGACTGAACTTTAAAGAGTTGCCTCAAAGTTTGAGAATTGATTTTTGCTCAGTTAAATTGGCTGCTGGTCTTCTGGACGGCAGGATAACTTCATTAAAGTCTCCAACAAATATATAACCGCTACTTTTCTAAATCAGTCAACTACAATATATGTTTATTTATACCTTTGCCTCTCTCTGTTTGTCTGTTGTTTGTTCATTCATTTGTATGTTTTTTCATTCTTATATTTGCATATTCTTTCTTTTATTTGATCTATCGGTTGTTGTGTCGTTCGTTATTTCATTTGAACTCTGATATCGGTCTCTGTGTTTTTCCTTCCTTCAGCCTTTTAAATGTTCGTTTTTTATTTATTAATTTGTGTCCATTCTTTTAATTGTTTGTTTCTTTTTTATTTGTTCTTTCTATCTTTTATTTGCTCTTTTCATTGTTTCTCATTCATTTTATTTTAAGCTTGCATACGTTATTTTTATCTTTCTTTTACTATAAATGTTTTGTTTGTTCGTTCATTTTACTTTCATGTTTGATTTTTCATTCACTTCCTTTCATTTATTTATTCATTTTCTTTTCGGCTTAGTCCCCTTATTAATCTGGGGTCGCCACAGCGGAATGAACCGCCAACTTATCCAGCATATTTTTTACGCAGCGGATGCCCTTTCAGCTGCAACCCATCACTGGGAAACCCCCATATACTCTGATTCACACACATACACTATGGACAATTTAGCTTACCCAATTCACTATAGCACATGTCTTTGGACTTGTCGGGCAAACCGGAGCACCCGGAGGAAACCCACACGAACACGGGGAGAACATGCAAACTCCACACAGAAATGCCAACTGACCCAGCCGGGGCTCGAACCAGCGTCCTTCTTGCTGTGAGGCGACATCGCTAAACACTGCGCCACTGGGCTGCACCTTACTTTCATTCACTTGTTCATTGTTTTGTTTGTTCATTTATTCATTATTTGTTTGTTTAGTCAATCCTTCGTTCATTCACTTCCTCTCTTTTATTTGCTCGTTCTCTCATGCTTTTTTCAGTAGTTCTATTTTTTGCTCAATCCTTTGTTTTTCATTTATTCATTCATTCTTTCATTCATTCATTCATTCTTTCATTCATTCATTCTTTCATTCATTCATTCTTTCATTCATTCATTCTTTCATTCTTTTAAGGCTTTCAAATGTTCTTTTTATCTTTCTTTTGCTAAATCTTTTGTTTGTTCTTTCATTCATACTTTATTTGTTTGTTCTTTCAATCTTTCATTTGTTTCTTAGTTCTTTTATTTGTATATTCTTTCTTTTAATTGATCTATCTGTCGTTCTCTGTCATTCTTTCTTTCATTTGAACTCCAATATCGGTCTCTCTGTTTTTCCTTTGTTCAGTCTTAGTTGTTCATTTCTTCTTTATTCATTTGTGTTAATTTGTTTCTGCTCTCTTTTTTTATTTGTTCTTTCTATCTTTTATTTGCTCATTCCTTTGTTTTTTTCATTCATTCATAGATTCATTCATTCATTCATTCATTCATGTACTCATTCATTCATTCATTCATTCATTCATTCATGTACTCATTTATTCATTCTAAGCTTTCATGCGTTTTTTTATCTTTCTTTCACTAAATTATTTATTTCTTCTTTCGTTTGTTTATTTTTTTCTTTCATGTTTGATTTTTCATTCACTTCCTTCAGTTGTGCATTATTTATTTCTTACTTTTTTGGGTCATTTTTTTATGTTTTGCTTGTTCATTTATTCATTGTTTACTTGCTCATTCTTTTAAATCTTCATTCTCTTTCGCTCTTTCATTTGCTCATTGTTTTATGTTTTTTCGTTTGTTCTATTATTTGCTCATTCCTTTGCTTTCATTCATTCATTCATTCATTCATTCATACATACTAGCTTTCATCGTCTATCCTCCTTTTGCGAAATCTTTTGTTTTCTCTTTTATTTATTCTTTCTTTCAAGATTGTTTTTTCATTCACTTCCTTTCAGTTCATTATTTATTTGTTTCTTTTTGGTCATTTTTAAATATTTTGTTCATTTCTTCTTTCTTTATGTTTATTTTCTTTCAGTCATTCATTCATTCACTTCCATTCTTTCATTTGCTCATTCTTTCATGCTTTTTTATTTGTTCCATTATTTGCTCATTCTTACACTTTCATTGATTCTTTCTTTCATTCTAAGTTTTCATGTTCTTTTAATCTATTTTTTGCTAAATCTTTGGTTTGTTTTTTATGTCTTCATTCTTTAATTTTTGTTTTATTTTTCTAGAACTTTGTTCATTTTTTCAAGCTTTTGTTATTTCTTTTAATCTTTCATTTATACATTCCATCTTTTTTTTCATTTGTTCCAATATTTGCACATTCTTACACATTCATTCACTCATTCATTCACTCATTCACTCACTCAATCACTCACTCACTCACTCATTCTATGCGTTCATAAATTATTTTAATCTTTCTTTAAATTTTATTGTTTGCTCTTTTGGTTCACTCATACTGTGCTTGTTTAATTGTCATTCACTCATTAATATTTTCCTCTTTTAAGCTTTCATACATTCATTCGTTTAACATTTTCTAATCTTCTATCTAGCTTTTTTTATTATTAAAGCTTCCCTCTGGTAACATATTTAGTACAATTGAAGACTTCCTGCAGCATCTAGTGTCTGAGTTCCACCTGTTAGTACACAGTTCTGAAAAATCTGGCAGATCCAATCGCTGGTGGTCGCTGGAGACGTTTAAGACTGCTGTTAATATTACATGTGAGCATCAATCCTGCTTGTGTGTGAGCGGCTGATGGGCTCTCGCTCGGGACAGAGGTTAATGTGGAGTGCAAACGCTGTGTGAGCTGATAGGATGTCTGACAGACTGACCTCTGCTGCTGCTCATGTTTTTTAATGGAGCAGCTGATAATTTGCAGATCTGCTCCTCCCTTCCCTCTCTAGACAGCACACTCTGTAGGGAAGATCCAGCTGATTATTACAGTCACACTTCATCCATGAGCTCTGATCGGCTTCTTCATACAGCAATCAGACAAACAACAAATATAAAACTCTAGTTCACATCTGCTTTAAAACACAATCTTTTGTTCAAATGATATTTTTAATAGTGCTGAAAAACAATTAATGATGATTAATCTCATCCAAAATAAAGGTTTTATGTTAATGTGTGTGTGTGTGCGCGCAAAAGAGAGATTTTGAAAAAATGTTGTTAACCATTGGCATCCATAGTAGCAAAAAATAAATAAATACTGTGGAAGTCAATGGTTACTGGTTTCCAACATTCTTCAAAATGTCTTTTTTTGTGTGCAACAGAAGAAAGAAACTCATAAAGGTTTTGAACAAGTAAAGTGTGATTAGATTATGACAGAAATGTCACTTTTGGGACTCTTTAACTCTTTCAAAATCTGAGAAAAAAAAAAGTAAACATTTTTTTATTTACTAAAAATGAATAGATTGCTAATGAATACATTTTGTCCTTTTTTTTTCTTTTCTTTTACAGACCAGTGCACTGTAACCAGATCATACCTGTTCCTGCATAAGTTTTGGTTCTTCAGCACCATCTACTATTTTGGCAATTGGGCTTTTCTTGGGGTAAGTTAGTTTATTTATAGTAATATTTTATGGGATTATATCAATATAAAGATTTAAACATAAATATTAGATATTAAGGACTTTATGTAAATGAACACAAATGCATTCTTAATTAATAATAATTATATTTTCCTTTACACTGAAACTGTAATTTTGCAACAGTAACATTTATAATTAATAATAAATAATAATAATAATAATAATAATAATAATACATACATATAACTGTAAGATTACAGTAATTGTGTATAATTGTTGTTGCTAATAAAATAATAGTAATTAACAACAATAATAATTATTATTATATTTATCATATAAGCTTATATATTATTATCAGATGACTTATTAATACATACATACATACATACATACATACATACATACATACATACATACATAC
>CAIGQW010000302.1:17360221-17372227 GCA_903798125.1 Danio choprae | reverse complement strand
ATATAAAATCAATTACATATTTGTTAAATTTATATATTTAGATTAATTATACTAAATTATAAAGAATTGTAATGTCAGATTTTAATCACTTGTCAAAGCCAAATATATCACAATTGCATCCACTCACAACATAATACCTTAATAGCAAGTGTATTTGCTCAAACAATTACTTTATATATAATATATTTTATATATATATAATGTACATACATAAACTTCCTTAATTTTTGGTTAATTAACCTTGAATATAGCAACAGTAAGTGCAGATCTACACAAACACATCAGGTTTTCAAGTCAGGAGCGATACAACTTGTAAATTATTTGTGACACGAGAGCAGGTAAACAATATAATAAGAATCCCTGGAGTTTAATACTAAAAAAAACAGCATGTGAAATGCAATTAGCACAACTGCTTTTAAACAGAGACACTGAAATCAAACAGGTCTCAAACTGATAGCATAATGTCATATCTGCCATGGTATCTTTCAAATCCTCAGTCTCTATTTTTCAATCTCTCATCTCAGCTGGTCTCGAGCAGGACTGCCATTATGAAAGGGCTCTTTCTGCTCCTGCCTCTGTCCCGTGATCTGAATATTAACACCTCTCACGCCGGGGGCTGAATTTATGGATGTAATCAGCTTGCCTGAGGAACCAGCGAGGGTCTTGTGGTTCCTCCTCCCCTTTGCTGAGTCTCTGCCCCTTAGTCACCAAGCAGAATCATCCTCAGCCAATCAGAAAGCAGATCTCAGTGCACACAGTGCTACTGTTCTTCCTCAAAGGTAACATTAATGGTATGTCCCAATACACCAATACTTATACTCCACCCTAAAAGCACATGCTCTTTTTGTGAAGAAAAAAGTACACACTTCTGAGTGTGTAACCGAAAAGTCAGCAAGCTTTGGGACATACTGCTTTCAATTTAACGGACTGTTCTGTTGCTTAGTTACAGGCTCTGTCAATCATCTTGTCACATCCTACACATTTCCTACTGTATTGAAGATTAGCACGTCTTTAATGGAGAGAAATCTCCTCATGTGTTTGTATAATAATGCACTTAATGTTGTGTTACGTTAATGACTGAATGTATCTTTATTAAAGTTCACAATGTTGTTGTAGATTAAATATCATGTGGATAACATTTTAATCAGGTTTAATCAATCAAACCTTTTTTACTAAGCCTCTGCAAAGGAATGTCCCCTCCTGTAAGTCTTGATAAGCACAAAATGAGGCTTTTCAATTTTCTAATTTTAATACAAGAAAATTTATGTATTACAATGGATCTCAGATAAGGCTCCCTCTGTTAGGATGTGGCAACTACTCTTGAATACGTGTCATTAGATTGTCTGACCTGTATTGTACATGATAAAAGTGGAGTTTTTCATACAATTTGGGAAGTTTTCCTGGAATATGTTGATTTTGATATTGCCTTTATCCTGACAAGAAGATTTATTTAAGAATGACATGGCTGGTTTTGTTGTTTGTTGTACACTTACTGTTAATACATTAATATTCTTTTATTTTCCTAGACCTACTGAACTCCCATGTATGTATATGTGCACCTGTAACCCCTATTTGTGTTTGTGAGCTGAACTGTATTTTTGTTACGATCACCAGCGATCTAGCGGCTGCGGATCACTGGAGAACTACACACATGCCACGTTAATGAACTACAACTCCCAGCATGCACCTCACACACACCAGTTCCTGATTCCCACTAATTACACACACACACAGTTGGAAGATCATTATGGACTAATTTCAAGGACTATAAACTCAGCACAAACAGACACATCGTTGCTGTGTCTTGTTAAACTGTTTAGTGAGCATTACAAAACGTTTTCCCTTGCCTTGCCGTGTTTGACCCTTTGCTTTGTTTACGTTGTTTGCCGACTGTACCAACCATTTGCTTGTTTATTGACCATGCTTTGGATTATCTGTATGCATCTGTTTGTTCCTGTTAGTGGTGGACAAAGCGAGGCTTCATGAAACACTGAAACAGTCAAAGCAAATGTGTCGAAGCTTCAAAACATTTCGAAACCTATCTCTACAGTGACAGCTAGTAATAATTTTTTATGTATTGCTCTCGAACAGCTTCAGCAAATAAACAGTTAAGCAAATTGAGGTATTAAACCCCACGTTATAGAGTTGATTTCAAGTGATTTAGTGAAGTTCCTGACTAGCATGCAGGGACAATGGGTTCGAATCCAGGGTGATGCAGCTATAGATGCTAGTTTTTAAATGTAACGTGTCTGACATCCAAATGAACACTTTGTGAATAAATATGTCTTGTTTTGGTCATATAAAATACCATTATTAAAATACATCGAGTCATAATTTCAAAGTATTTATACAAGTCGGGATTTGAACCTGGGCCATTTGCAGCACAGTTACTCTGTGCACACGGACGGTCCACTAAGCTACATGACCCTGTCAGTCAAATGCAGATTCGCCAGGTCTCGAAACGCTTCTGAAATGACCGATGCTTTGAATCGCTTTAGTCACATGACCTGGTGTTTCGAAACAATTTTCTGTTACAATTTTCTTGTTTTTTGAGTGTTTTTATTTTTATTTATTTATTTATTTATTTATTGTTATTTGTTTAACTGTTGTTGTCATTGTATCATCACTATTTTGCTAAGGATGATTTTGATAAGGATGTTATTTCTATAAACAGGAAAAACAAATATATGTATGTAACCATCAGTTATGTGTATCTGTCATTTTTGTATTTTTTTTCCTAATCAAATTCACATCTAGCGGGCAATTTGTTCTAGGTAAAATTAGCTGCTAGAGTGTACACATATCTGCCCGAAGAAGTTCTACTAGAAATAGTATAGCAGAATGCTCATTTATACAAACTACGAGTTGGGACACTCTTTTTTCTGATTATTATTTAGGATGCACTGTACAGTAGGTGAATTGGGACACAGCATTAGTCTCTGGACGGATGAATACCTGAAGAAGGATTAATGAATTTGACCTGAAATCTGTCCATAATTATACGCTGGTTCCCTCACAGACACAAATTATACTTCTGGATTTATAGTTCAGCTAAACAAACAGCAGAGAGCGAGATTGACGTGCCACTTGTGTTCTTATGACCTCAGCAGGGGTTGTGCAATTAAGGAGACCAGCTGTTGGTGTTTCGATCCTTAACAGATGTTTCAGATTAGTACTTTTACACCGAGACTCCATTAATCTGAGATACCATAAAAGAGAACGCTCAGATCAGATGAAGTACTTTGCAAAAGTTTTTTATTGACTTCTAAATTAAGCAAGAAAGATATTACCGCGTGGTTGTTTACTATATAAGGCATTCATGGAGAAATATTAAATAAAGTAAATATGTAAAAGTAAATATTTATCATTTAATTATTACAGGCTCATACTGAGTTGATCATGAAAATTAATTATCAAATACATTTGAGCATTGGATTTATCATTTGGGTAGTTGTTTTGAAAGTTTTATTATTTGATCTTTTTAGGCATTTGAATTTTCATTTTAATTTTGATAGGAAAAAACTTCCATACACATTCATATACAAAACAATTATTCTAAACTGACATAATAATAAAAACAACAATAATAGATGGACAGACAAACAGACAGACAGACAGACAGACAGACAGACAGACAGACAGACAGACAGACACAGACAGACAGACAGATAGATAGATAGATAGATAAAACAAAAAAAAGTTTTTTATAAATGCATAAAAAACAAAAAAAGTCATATTAAAATAGCTAAAACGAAAAAAAAAAATGTTAAAACATAACCTAATTAATACTAATAATAATAATATAGACATGATATACATATAATACATATAACAGACCTATAATAGACAGACAGACAGACAGACAGACAGATATAGGGCTCTATTATAACGATCTAGGCGCAAAGTCTAAAGCACATGGTGCAAAAGCATTAAGGGCATGTCCGAATCCACTTTTTAGGAAGGAAAAATATGCTCTGCGCCCTGGCGCATGGTACAACAGGGTTGTGCTTAATGAGTTATGGGTGTGTTTTGAGATTAGTGTGCATTTAACCAATCAGAGTCTCATCTCCTATTCCCTTTAAGAGTCAGTTGTGATGCAGCCATGGCGCATTGCTATTTACATGGCGAACTTTGTAAGTGGAAAAACTGAATGCTTCACTAGCGAGAAAACAGTTAAACAGACCATCTGCAGCTTGAGGATAAAGATTTTGCCTCCTCCACTCTTTACTTTCTCTTTCTCTTCACTTTTACTCTTTACTTTACTCCTTTACTTCGTGGATAAGGAAACAGTGTTGTACGCACTCCACTGAAGACATCCATTAGCCTACATATTTAATTTCATTTGTTAAGCGCAAAGATTTGTTTCAAAACTATTTCTAAATTTAGTTCTAATTTCTAGCAAATTAATAAATGACCAATAATAATGAAGAGTGGTCAAAAACTGAGTTATATCCAAACACATGTCCTATGCCCCATATGGTCCAAAACCCAACAGGTGAACAAATCTAAACTTGTTTTTATTAAAACAAATATAAATATGCATATAATAAATAATACTACTAATAATAATAACATCACACAAAAGCAAGTTGTCATGAATAAACTGAAAAAAGCCCCCTGAGATGAAGAAGGCATGGAGGCAGTGGTTTTTATATTTATGTAGAAAATAATAATTTTTGTAAAATTTTAATCCTTTTTCATTTGTAAAGATATTTGTGTATTGTGTACGCGTTTAAGGAGCAGAACTAACATGCTCTGCACTGCACTTTAGACCAGCTTTCAGCTGGTCAATTGTGCAGTCTATTTTAGTTCTCCAAAATAGCAACACACCAACAATGCACCTTAACACACCTCCTTTCTAGACCGGAACACCAATGAGTCCACAAAGTGGCGCAAATGGATGTGCTATTTAAACAACATAGCGCAAAACGAGAAATTTAGGGTTGCGTTGGTCTGAAAATAGCAACACATCACACCAAACACGTCTTACGCCTTATTGCGCCTGGTGTATGATAGGGCCCTAGTATTATTTACATCAGATTTCACACTGGTGTCATGCTAGAGGCAGACTAATGAATGAAGGTTCAATTCTGCTGGTTTCTTTAATCTACCCTTTCTGTATGGTCATATTCACTGCTTAGCAACCATTGTTATGGGAATCGAGTCACAGACCCGCTACAAAAGCAGGAGCAACAAGTTTGCACACGTCACTTATAAATTCCACCGCCATTAAACTAAGACAAACTGAACACAAACCACTTACAATCTGAGTACAGCACTACGCATTTAAAATATGAGTCCTAATGCGCAACACTAATGCGTACAAACTAATTCAAGAAACATTTCACGGATACCGATAATTTAATTAATCTACAATCAGTGTTTATTGAAATAGCCAAACTAATACACGGTTTACATATCTGTCTTTGTCTGTCTTCTTCAGTCTCCTCTTTTTTTTTCCTCTGCACACTGCAAAACACTGCAATGATGGAAAGAGGGAGCCTTGTTTGTTGCTAGGTAACTGGAGGGATGAGTGTTAGCTCTTCTGTAATCAATTTGATGTGTGTGTAAAGTGGTCCTGTATAAGGAGCCCCGGGGAGGTATGCAACATACAATACGATATTTAAAAATTACCCACTTGCATCGTCCATGTTTGAGAAGTAAATACCAGCCTGAGGAATGAGGATGATGATGGAGCAGCAAAAATGCACATTAGCGAAGAGGCGAGATGGAGAAATGAATGAAGCACTCACCCCATCCCAGGCAGAGGAAGCGTTTCCGGATAAGCCTAGTCCGAACTTTTCCTGTCACGGCCATATAGGACTGCCAAGCTTCTGTCAAAACCCAGCAGAAGGACGCCAGGAAAAAGAAGTGCAGAAATGCAGTTGTCATCGTGCATATGCCCTGTCCATTCAACAGAGAAAGAGAGAGAGAGAGAGAGAGAGAGAGAGAGAGAGAGAGAGAGAGAGAGAGAGAGAGAGAGAGAGAGAGCGAGAGAGAGAGAGAGAGAGAGAGAGAGAGAGAGAGAGAGAGAGAGAGAGAGAAAGGAGCTCATAAAGTATTTCATTTAAAACATTCAAGCTAAGTCTAAATGAGGGTTTCTGGGCTGTCATTTGAATCTAAAGTTTGGCTGAAAAGTACTCAAATTCACAGATTATAAGACTTTAGGAATCACACAAAATGTGAACTGACTGAAACCACCAAAAATAAATTGAGTGAGGGGGGAAAATGAATCCCTCATTGCAACTTTTCCCTTTGGCTTAGACTTTGAAGTTGCAGACATGTCTAGACCATCATTTAGGTCTGGGCGCTTTGATGACATGTACTGTGTTGGAGACGTGTGGTCTTGCAGATATAGCTTAGATTAAATGTAAATTTGAATCTCAAAAAGACAGAGAGAGAGAGAGAGAGAGAGAGAGAGAGGGAGAGAGAGAGAGAGAGAGAGAGAGAGAGAAAATAATGGGGTCACTAAAGATGAAATATGCATTAAATTGATCAAAATAAAATTAATGGCTATGTTCATTCAAGATTAGCAGGATGAATGCACAATGTGCTTTCAAAAATACAATCAATTACACTGAAAAAAAAGTGAAAAACACTAAAAAGAAATATTTAAAGATGATTCCTTGGATTTACTATTTTTTTTAAAGTGGTTGTAAACAATTTATTTGGGCTTTATTGAAACAAATTAAGTTGAACATTACTAAATTTAATTTGTTTGTTTAAATTCAACACATAAATTGTTTTCAACAATTTTCTTTCAGTGTAGAAAAGACTTTTTAAAGATATATTGTGACAATGGACTTCAAAAGTGTATCATAAACAACAAAAACAAATAAATGAACTAATCAATAACAAATAAGTAAACAAATAAGAATTTGAAGAACAAAAGACTTGGTGAGCGTAATATAGACTTAATATAGACTTGGTGAGCGTAAGAAAAAGGTCAATATTATTAGCCCCCTTAGGATTTTTTTATCGTTATACAATGAATTACCTAATTACCCTAATTTGCCTAATTAACCTAGTTAAGCCTTTAAATTACACTTAAAACTAAACTTCTTAATCTTTTCTAAAAAAAAAAACATGAAAGTTCAATACAATAGTCAATTAGCAAAAAAGGTACACTTCGTTTTAAGATTTTTTCAGAAATTATTTTTTTTTGCCATTGAACTCTTTAATATTCAATGTAAAAACATGAATTCTAAAAATGACTAAAACTTGAGTTATCTGTTTTAATGAATAAACTCTTCATATATTCACTAATATTATTATATTGTTTATACACAATCAACGTCCTGTTCATCTGATTCAAAATCTAGAAAATCTCATTGCAATTAGAACATATGTGCTGCGGACATTCTCGACACTTTGTCACCAACAGCGAGCACCAAAAATCACAAAAATATTACCATATTTCTCACCAAATGAGTATCTTCCGCACTGAATTTGGCAGTTGGTGAGTTTCATGCAAATCATTTATAACTGGGATGTTCAGCAAGTGACAAAAACAATGGGGTTCCCATCACATTTGACTAATGAACAGTTGTGACATTTCCATTCACCCAGTTACTGGTGAATGGAAAGAGTAAAACCAGAAAGTTGATTCCTGGTCTCTATGGATCATGATCAATGGTTTGGGACACACTGTACATGATCCACAGATTAACATTGTGGTTTTATATTGCACGGGTATATTTGTAGAAGTGTATTTGTATATTTGAGTCCCAATTACAGATTTTTGTTTTATGCCAACACTCATTAAAATAGCATCATGCTTTATGAAGACATTCTGTACAGTTCCATCCATAAATATATCAAAACATAATTTTCAATTACAATATTCATTTTTAAGAATTTAATTTGGACAAGTTTAAAGGCAATTTTCTCAGTATCAAGATTTTCTTTAACTCTCAGATTCCAGATATTTAGACAGCTGTATTTAAAAAAAAAAAACATACATCAATGGCAAACTTATTTATTCAGCTTTCATTAAGTATGAATCTCAATTTCCAAAATTGACCTTTATGACACAACTCAAATATTTAAAAGCATCATCAAGGAAGTTACAAGTGAAACCATTCACATGCTGATTGGTTGATCAAAAAATGTGCAAAATCCTCTTTAATTTCCCTAAAATCTGATTGGTTGAGCAACAAGAATGCTGATTTAGGAACATGCCTTACATTATTACTATTATTTTGAAAAATACATTCTACTGTGTAACTGCAATTAGTTTAACTGTAACCCTGGCCACTATATTTTCTGTCACAATTTACCTGAACTTTGATTTTGAGATTAATCATTATACAGTTCCTTGCATATTTTCCTCATCACGGAAATCACAGGACCAAGTCTTAAAAAACTGATTAGAATGACCAAAAAAGATACAAGTACATTCTACTGTACAACATTGGCCTCTATTTTCAGTCACAGTTTCTTCAAGTTTAACCTTAACTTGTTTTTTTAACATAATATAGCTAAATCTTTATTCTGCAATTCCTTCCATGTTTTCCACATCACAGAAATTATAAGGCCCTACATCACACAGAGGAGAAGATGATGCAGTCAGATATAGGGATGGGATGATAACCAGTTTCAAGGTTTACTGCGGTTTGGAAAAGTCAAGGTTTTAAAACTGCTACAGTGTTCTGTTATACCATTCCTAAGATATATGCTTTTTTTTAATGACTATTTTATATATATTTTTTTAGGGCAACAGTATCTCCAGCAGAAAACGACCCTCCATATCAAAGGCTACTGGTCAGCCCACGATTCAGCAAACATCTGAAAAAACAAATCGCTTATAAACCAACATTCAAGCATGCTATGGCCCTGAACAGTGCAGTGGCTTACTTTATATCCAAAGAAAAGTAAGATATTCAAAGACGCCTTTTTAATTTGTAAAGAAATCTGTGTTTTGTAAACTAATAAAGATAGCTGAAGTCAATGATTTATTTTAATTATTTAACCTGACATGTTTACTGCTCAAAATATATTGCGTTCAAATCAAAATATATTGCGTTCAATGGGGAAAACGTTTTTTTTTTTACCCAGACATTTAAAAAGAACATATTTTAGAGCAATAATCCCAATACCAATAACCACCCCATACCATGTGATACAGTGAAACCATGATATTTTTTATCCAATCTTTTTTAATACCGTCAGAATCTCATACCAGCCAATGCCTGGTCAGATATGATTTAAAATCTGGCTGATTAACAGGAAAAAAGCAACAAGGGTGCCGATATATGAGCATGACTTCCATGGGTAAAAAACACATCAAGTTTGGTGAACTTGAAACAAATCCACCCACCAGCAATCCAACGACAGTGAATCTAGTAGAACCAGGAAGCTCATGGCATAGATTAGAGTCTGGAGCAGAGCCGGCGTGAGCCAAAGACAAGCTGGACAGAATGTAATGAAGATCCTGCTTCCACCTGCTCTCGGACCACCTGATGTGGCCAAGACGAATGCTGTGAAAATGGATCAGCTGGCAGCATGAGACGGGCCACCTGATGCTGATGAGCTCCCTCACGCTGCCACAAAAACCACGATTCCTCAGTAAGCCAGCTTTCAGGAGCACATGCACACAACGTCTGGGAGATTTAGTTTGAAGTGCGCAGCCAGGGAGCGTCTAAGCCAGACAACCTCCTGGACCAGTGTTCCCTTCCACATACACTGTTTCTTGACTTCCAGAACATGAAGGACAGCATGGCCTACTTGTCTGTGAACTGTTCTTGCTTTCGCAGCCTCTGATTATGTAATATTTTAAAAGAATAAAGACAACTGGCAATGTGACTGGGCCATCTGTACAAGTCAAAGCAAGTATAAAAAACTACTATCTTTCTTGATACATTACGGTTATAAAATTTGAGTTATTATTTTTTTTATTAATACTTGTATTCAGCAAATACAGTAGAGGTCATAATTATTAACATTCCCTGTATATTTTTCCCTCAATTTCTGTTGAACGGAAATAAGATTTTCAACACATTTCCAAACATAATAGTTTAAATAACTAATTTCTAAAAACTTTTTTTTTTATTTTTGCCATGATGACAGTACATACAATTTCACTAGATATTTTTCAAGATACTACTATTAATCGTAAAGTGCAATTTAAAGCTTAATTAGGTTAGGCAAGTTAAGGTAATTAGGCAAGTCATTGTATAATGATAAATAATAACAACCTTAAAATGGCTTTAATAAAATAAAATAAAAATGCTTTTCCTCTAGCCGAAATAAAACAAATAAGACTTTCTCCAGAAGACAAAATCTTATATGAAATATTGTGAAAGATTCCTTGCTCTGTTAAGCATCATTTGGGAAATATTTGGAAAAAAAGGGCTAATAATTCTGACTTCAACTGTATGCATTACTGTCACTTTTGAACAAGACTTAATTTTATACAACTGTTTCTTTTGAACTTCATATAATAGAAAACAATAATCAGAAAAAAGCTGTATAACTGTTATAATTAAACAGATGTAGCTGTAAATAAAGACTACTGAAGTATATATTATTAAATATTATTTCATTTTTACCACTGCAAATTGTATTTTATTTTTTTAATTCTGTGACTTGTCTGTCCTTTGTAATTGTTTGTGAAAGCTATTGGCAATTTTTGCATGAAAATTGTTTCCAAACTAGCATTTCTTCACTTTGTTGATTTCTGAGGGAAATCATGTGATGGGCGAATCACATTTAAATATATTTAAATACATTGTTATTTGAAATACTACTAATATAAGCCAACTGTCAGTAAGCTGGAGTGTCACTAGCCAATCTGGAGGCTGCGTACACCAGGCAGCTAAAGAGAATTACAAATTCAGTTTTAAGTGACACATCCCCACATTAAGTGCTCATCCCCTACAGTCAGAGTTTCAGCTCGTTCCGTCTGGTCGCAGGTTTTTAGTCTCGAG
This sequence comes from Danio choprae, assembly GCA_903798125.1. Classification (NCBI taxonomy): domain Eukaryota; kingdom Metazoa; phylum Chordata; class Actinopteri; order Cypriniformes; family Danionidae; genus Danio; species Danio choprae. Next base: position 17,361,299 of record CAIGQW010000302.1, on the reverse strand, counting down.
CTATAGAACTAAACGATGCAAAAATATGCTGGTTTTATACCAGCAGCCATTGGATTAAATAAGGCATAGACTAAAGCAGAGGTGTTTCTGTGACTTGTATATTTTACATTTTATACATTGTTTAAAATATTTACTTGGGGGGATGGGGGTAGGTGGGTTGGACACTTGAGGAGATTATTATTTTTTGTTTTATTTTTGAAGAGAGTGTCTATTTTTATGTCTATGTTTATGTCTTTATGTCCATTCGTTGTTGTCACTATGTGAGTTTTTTGTGTGGCACTGTTATGAAATGAGAACCAAATCTACCTTTGAGTATAAATAAAATAACCTAACCTAACAATACAGTTTTTACTGTATTTTAAATTACATAATTATGTGCCTAATATATCTAAGTACTAGGCCACATATCCAAGGACTTTCCAACAATTTTTTTCATACTTACTTTTACATGAGCACTTAGCGTTGCATATACACACTACAAATATTGAAGATGCTTTAACATAGAGGCAGAAACTTCAAAACATCTGGATCTAATATTTATGCAGTCTTTTTAATGTCTAGTGTTTTTGTTTGTCTGTTTCATTTTGTGCCTAATGCTAGCTGCTTAGAAAAAGAAAGGAGAGGGGATGTGGCTTGTGGCACATGCATGTCACCGCAGGACCTCACGGCCATATGGACCAGTGCTAATGACTGATGAACAAACACTTATGCCACACAGAGCATAAATTAACTGCTATAAATATAGTATTGATTGACATACTTCACAAGTAGCTCGAGTGACTGTTTAGGTGTTTATTAGCATTCAGTACCGCAAAGTAAAACAAGCAGCAAATCCACACAAAAAATAAAAAATGTATTAATTAAAAATTGTGTTTTACTTTTATCTATTTAACATTTCCAGGACCTTTTCTGTTTAATGTTTTAATGGACTATTAATGGCAAAACAAAATTGTATTAATTAAAAGCATGTCAAATTAACTGAAATAAATGCATATAATTTTTCAATTGATAAAAATAAAAACAACAACTTATGGGCGACATGGTGGCTCAGTGGTTAGCTCTGTCGCCTCACAGCAAG
>CAIGQW010000302.1:17341541-17359821 GCA_903798125.1 Danio choprae | reverse complement strand
GTCCATTCCGCTGTGGCAAGCCCTAATGAACAGAGACTAAGCCGAAGGAAAATAAAAAAGTAAACAGATGACTTTAATTTTTTTTCTGAAATTCAGTTTTATTACTGATTAAACAAATTCAAAGCCTGTGTTTCTATCATGATTTCTTCAAATTAAACAAAACGTTTACTTTGAAAGGCTGTTATGAAGATGTTTTTTTTTAATTCACGATTTATGAGAAACATTTTTTGAGATGATGTTTGTGTGTTCATTTCCTCAAATAGTGACAGGCGTATAAAACATCATTGCATTCTTTTGAACATGGTAAACATTCATTAATTCACGCAAAAACACACATCCAGACTTTACATTTAAATAATCTTTAACTTTAACAAACTACAGTCCGTATACACTGAAAAAAATTATTCATTGGATTTAGAATTTTTTAAGGTAAGTGGTTGCAAACAATTTATATGGGCTGAATATAAACACACAAATTAAGTTTAGTAATGTTCAACTTAATTTGTTGGTTTAAATTCAGCCCATATAAATTGTTTGCAACCACTTACCTTAAAAAACATTCGTGAATTCAATTAATCTTTTATTAGAGTTCTACTTTTGTATTCATTCAAAATCTGTTGTTTTATAGCTAATTCAACTTTTATTTAAGAATTCTGCGATTCTGTACACGGAGTCGCACAGAGAATGAAGTTGCGCTCATATTGCATTTGACGCTATTTGAAGGCACGTGACATCGAAAGCTTGTAACCTGAGTGGGAATTTAACATGTATCCTTAAGTACCCAATGTACTATATCTGTATGCGTGTGGGTTCGCCTGAAGAGCTGGGCAGCAGAGGAAGTGGAGGGGGTGGCACAGCCTCAGCTGAAATCCTGAGTACACACTGCCCTTTACAAAGGCAAATTGCCGGGAGATATTGAGCCCACTGTGTCTGTATCCATGGCAACAGAGGAAGTTCAGGAGAACAGTAAAATACAACATAGCTGACGTAAAGGGAGGCGCGTGTGTGTGTCGAAGGGCTGATGCTGGTGCTGATGGAATTCATATTTACAGTATGTGAGGACAAGGTGGGTTTACCTATAAAGTTAGATTACATTTACATTTAGTCACTTAGCAGACGCTTTTGTCCAAAACGACTTACAATTGAGGAGGCATTCAGTGATACAACAAGAAAAGGCAAAACACGAGAAGTGCTAATTAAACAAAGTAACTGTTAGTGCTCAGAGAATCAAGTGCTGAAGTAAGGAAGGGGAAGTGTTTATATATATATATATATATAGAGAGAGAGAGAGAGAGAGAGAGAGAGAGAGAGAGAGAGAGAGAGAGCAGTGTTTCTACAGGTGGTTTGTCAAGCCCACTCACCTGTGCGACGCTCACGTCATAAAGCCCAAAACTTCTATTTCATAATCTGATGATGACTCTTTGGTGCAATGTTAGTTTTTTAATACGTTTCTGTACATCAAACTTACTATTAAAATGATTAGAAGTAAGTCTATTTTATATGCTGCAATTGATGGGAAATTCATGGTAAATAATATACTGTATATCATTTACGAACCATGTTTAAAATGACTATTAATAACTATTAAAATGTAGAGATGCATTGTAAAATCCTGTTGGAATATGTTATAACAAATTATAGTGTTAAATCTTATGTTTGATCCTTTTTATCAAATTCTAATACTTTTATTTCTGAATTCCGTTTTATTATCTCTATTTTATTATTTTTTTAAACATTTTTACAGTTATCAAACAGCATGTCCAAATGTCCAATTAATTTAAAAAAGAAATAAAAACTATAAAGATATTATTTATGAAGAATTTAAATTAAATTCAAATAGTAGAAACCCTAAAAAATACTTTGTTTTAAATCCAGACCTTCATTTTCACAGATTGTCATGAAGACACTGTGAGTTTCCATGCATACATGATATGATATAAGCTTTTCTCACATAAAACTCTGAAATGCTGAAAAAGCATTTTTCAGATGAGTACTGAAAATAAAGTGTATATGTTTATGTCCTCAAATAATAAGATGGCTAACACCACACGCGTTAGTATGCCTGTAGTAACCCAAACTGCATCATTCATTCACAAAGAGCAGGATGAACGTCTCTTGTGGTTTGATGTTCACAGAAAGCAATCCATATAATGTTTTGATTAGATGAACAGCACTACTTTATTCTTCCAGAATGTGCATTATACAGTTTAGCGAGTGGGGTGAGGCCGAGAGCTATGCGCGTGCGAGGCATGGTGGCATAAGTGCTAACTGCTGATACCTGTACCTGCCACCTGTCTCAGGTCTCACGAAGGAGCTCTGGATCTTAAAAGAAGGAGAGACCGCAGTGGAAGACGAGAGAGGACCAGGCCTGGACAGTTTATGTTTTACTTTTGATTTCAGTCCGCTGTTTGTTTTATTTTTTCATTATTAAAATCATTTGAAAGTTTGACGTTCTCTGCCTCCTTCTTCCCGATGACCATGTGGCCAGTAACTTCATTACATACAGCTAATTCTATTTTTATGACAGAATTCTGAGTTCAAGACAATAACTGTAGTACAGTATAAGGATAGCGACTTCATTTTCATGTATGGAAGATGACTCTAGTGTGATGCTGCTTTTGTTTAATAAGCTTATGGACACAGATTGAGGGTGGAATAAATTTAAAATGAAGTAAGCCTATGTAATATGCTGCAAATTATGATGAATATTAAATCATGGTTAACAATCGATGTCTAATGAAGTTCATTTAGGTATACAGCTGTGTTTTTTTTAAATGAAACTGCATGTTTGAACACACTAGAGAACTCTGTGCCCATTATGGTGATTCAATGCCTTTACACTTCAGTAAAATGCAATTAACTCATATATTATAGTGATGAATAGAAAGCAAGTCACAAATGGAAAATAGGACATTAATATCGAGATAGCCTGAAGCTTTTAATTGTGGAATAGCTTATTTTACGTTGTTTTGTTTCCTATTTTCTCTGTTAAAGTTGATAAAAAGAGGTGTAAAAATAAAATTAAAATAAAATAAAATATTTATGTTGTCAAAATCCTAAAATGCATTCAATGTCAATTAAAGTAGTTGTTCTCTGCTATAGTTTGCATAAAAGAAAATAAAATAAAATTTAATTAAACTTTTGTGATGGTTTGTAAATTGTCTTGGGAACTTTTAAAATATATATTTTTCAATATTGCTTATATTTACCTTTATTATCATTGTAGTAGTAGAAGTACAGAGCAAATGTAATGTATATTAATTTTTTTATGTTGTTTTGTTCTCAATTTTCTCTGTTAAAGTTGATAGAAGGAGGTGTAAAAATAATAAATATAATAAATATAATAAAATATAATAAAATATTTTTGTTGTCAAAATCTTAAAATGCATTGAAATACAGCATATTATTAAGTTACAGTACAAGTAGAGAGAGCTAATTAAATAGGTTGCTCTCCCCTAAAGTTTGCATAAAATAAAATAAAATAAAATTACATTAAATAAAATAAAATAAAATAAAATTTCATTTTTGCGATGGTTTGTGAATGGTCTTGGAAACTTCTAAAATATATATATATTTAAAAATATTCCTTATTTTCACCTCTATTGTCATTATGTGAGTAGAAGTACAGAGCAAATTTAATGTATAAGTGTTCTGTTTCCAATAAGTGTTTTAATATAAATGACCTAAGGAATGTTTTACTTAAAAAAAAAAAAGAGTTATCTTGGAATCATTGTCTGTCTGTGATGCCCTAAATAAAAATTAAATTGTGAGGTGCCTATACACAGTATTCTCATCCCTAATGTTTTTCACTTCCCTGCACACATTTGTCATCTTACACCTTGCCAAGGGTGATACTTCAAACAGCATTGCTCTCTCTTGGTTTTCAGCTTACAGGAGTGTGTTTACGTCATTTTATCATATCGCTCACACGTTGCTCAGGGACCAAGCTGTCAGAAGATATCTATAGAATACAGTCTTTCTCACAAAGCTGGAATAAAAGGACGGGGAGGAAGAATACCACCCCAGAAATCATCTACAGATGCCAGTGTCGTAAGTTTGCCAGTGCTGTAGGTCAGCTTGCCCATTAGGCTGTCATTAATTATTTATCATTCAGCTGTTCAAATATGAAAAAGACTGACTCATTTTACCCCAAGGCGAAGTTATAGATAAAACAAATTAGAGCATGTTTTTTTATTGAAAGCTATCTCGACAGATCATCAAAGTGACTGATGTGTCAAAAAGCATTGAAATGCTTGACTTTAAGCGAAATAATTTGATCCATGAGTCATCTTTCTTATCAACAGAGAATCCTTTCATTTCAGATTATTCTTCGAGGGAGCTTCAGTATTCTCTTTGAAGATGTGATTAAACGATGCCATGAATAATAATACAACATAATAATGTAGCATAATCTAAGTCATTTAAAAGTAAATATGTGATAGGAATATGAGGTCACGACATTGTCCTCTGCCAATGAGGTTCTATCAAGTGGAATAAACTTATGATAATAGGAGAGAGAGAGAAAGAAAGAGAGAGCAATGTAACTACCCAAGCCATTAATTCACAACACAGACACATATATACAGTACATGATTATCATCAGAAGCAAACCGAATAAAAAAATCTAATTTTTCACTGCAGATAATTCACCTCATTATAAAAGCAAATAAGTATCTGGTTCATTTAGTCGTACTCATTTATAAATACATACAGTGGGAAGGTAAAAAAAAAAAAAAAAAAAAAAAACAGCAATAGAAACTGGCAAGGCTGTTTAACCTCTTTTGAAATGATTAGATTCCTTTTTTTTTATAAAATTCATTCATTGACTTTCCTTGGACTAAGTCCCTTTATTCATCAGGGGTCGCCACAGCGGAATGAACCACCAACTATTCCGGCATATGTTTTACACAGCGGATGCCCTTCCAGCTGCAACCCAGTACTGGGAAACATCCATACACACTCATTCACACACATACACTACGGCCAATTTTAGTTTATTCAATTCACCAATAGCGCATGTCTTTGGACTGTGAGGGAAACTGGAGCACCCAGAGGAAACCCACTTGAACACGGGAAGAACATGCAAACTCCACACAGACATGCCAACAGACCCAGCCAGGACTCAAACCAGCGACCTTCTTGCTGTGAGGTGACAGTGCTAACCACAGAGCCACCGTATCGCTCGTTTTATATAAAATAAAATAAAAAATTTTTTTCAAAGTTCATCAACATATATATATATATATATATATATATATATATATATATATATATATGAATTTTTATGGAATTATTCAATGGCTTATTAACAAGGATCAAGTGACATAACAAAACAACGAAAGTCTAACCAGTAATTAATAATTACTACATCCAAGTGTAAGTCACAATTTTTTATTTTATTTTTTAATTCCTTCACCAAACTGTCTGGTAGTACCAGAATATGACTCAAAACTTCTAAATGTATCTTATTTCATCAGCCATCAATTTATTTCGAGGACTACCAACACTGCATGTTTTGGATGTCTCCTTTGTCTGTTACACCTATTACAGATCTTTCAGTCTGTGCTAATGAGCTAATGATCGGAATCAGTTGTGTTTGGTTAAGGAGACCTGGAAATGTGCAGAGCTGGTGGTCCTCAAAGGAATGTGGTTGAGAAACACTGATCTAAATAACCTCTTTACACAGGAATACTGAAGATTGTCCAAAAAAAGGACATAAAATTTGCTTCTAGAGGAGAATTTTCTTTTATTGAACTATTTTATGGGATCGGGTGACAAAAAGCATAAAAAAGCATAACAACTCAGAATCAAATCTTACTATAATTCCTCTTCTGAAGTTATATACAATAGGACCTTTCTCTAAAGAATGCCTTAAATATAAACTGACATGCACTGATGCCAAAATGCTGATACATAAATGTCTTATTTTATCAGCCACTTTATTCATCAAATCTCCCTCAATGTATGCTATCTCTGATCTCAATTAAGCCCATGTAAAGAACTTTCTTTTAACATTTGCTTGATACAGGAAATTATTCAAAACCAATGAGCAAGTCATTCAAAAAACTAAAATGCCATAAAAATAGTCAAATCTAGTCAGTCAAAAAGTCATAAAAATAAGCTTTATTCCAAGTCTTCTGAAACTATTTACTAGAAGAATTGCTCAAAGACAAGATGATATATTAGGTATAAAGTACATCAGAAGTTATCTCAGAATAAAGCCTGACATGCTTATGGGTTGTTGTATAAGACTGAAGGGCTTTATTTTGTGAAAACAACCATCCTGGATGTAGTTTATCCCGCTTATTACACTGATACTTCTCACAAAACATATAAATTAGACACAAAACAATGTTCTGAGTCATAACAAATTACCAATTCTTTAATTAAAAAGCAAAGCTTACAAAAACGAAAACAGCTGAGTGGAGCTGATTGAGCATTCCCTAACTTGCACATTATTTAGTCATAAGATGGTGCCAAACAGTCAAAAATGCAAAGCTGACAAGAATGAAACTGGTTGAATGGAGCATATACTAACCTACACATTATTCATTTACAATATGGTGCCAAACAAATCAAAAACAGAGGTGTGACAGACAAGCAGACACATATAAATGTGTATGTGAACGTATTCACTGATGATCAAGGTAATTCGAAGTTCCCGGATGAGCCTGTATTATTTAGAGGTTGTTATCTCGGAATAACATACATTGGAATGTCGCGACTGAGCAATCAGAATTCAAGACAGCTGTGTAATATAAGCTTTATTAACATTAAAGTGTTTGTAATAGTGTTCAAAGAACAGCACGATGTAAAGGAAGAGTTTCTATTGTAAGCTGTGACGTGATGCTGATATTAAGGCCAATTAAGGCAAACTCATTATACAATAGAGAAGAGTATGCTTCAAAATGGCCCTGTTCCTCCAAGTTTTAGTGATCCTGCCTTCATTACACTCTTGAGCCGCAGCACAATATCTCAGTTTAACAACTATTTATTCACACTCTGTCAGGATTATTACAGAAAATGCTTTTCTCCTCGCCAATTAATGTTACATATTCTCCTTATCTTCCCTGAAACAAACAGAAATCTTCAGCTGTTTGAGTGGGGTTGTTTCTGTTTTGACAGAAATGCCTTACTACATTAATATTTATAACAAACGCTGCTGCTTCGCCAAGATACGAAAATGTTGCTTTCTATTATTCAACAAATGATGTAAAATAAAAGCACAGATGCTACACTAGTAGCATCTAAACAATTCATAAGTATGGTTGCATCAATTTACGCTTAATATGAGAATGTCTAGAATGGCTTCAGCAAATAAAAATACAGTGTTTTCTTCTTTAGATTCCTTTGCTAGTGCCTGGGTTGAGCTATTACTAGATGCCATCATTCACAAAGTCAAAATTCCACAAGAAAAAAACCCAGAGAGGCAAGTAGTTTAGATTTTTTTGAACTAAGCATGCTTTTCACCATGTTCAAACATTATTTGGATTGGTTCTCTCCAATCAAAATCTTTGATGTTTGAATTTGGAAAGGTGCCGCAGGCTATTCTCACTTTTTAGTACTAGGCAAGATAAACAAGTCAACATCTGATCAAAAGGAAGTTGCACATAAATACAGACATTAAATTATAAGACTCCACTTGAAGGTGGAGATTAGAATCATTTTATGATATGTTTTGGAGCTCTGTTGCAAATAAATACTGAAATATGCTGAGGAAAGCTGGCTACAGCATCTAACACTAAGAAAAAGAGCAACTACAACATAATGCTTTTTTAACCATTCTTTAAGTCAAAATGAAATAAACATATTAACCTTTATTTTGCAATGAACTTTCTCCTCATATTAACCATGATTCATCAATGCACAACATTCAGAATTGTATTTCAGATAAGATCAAACTTTATTTTAAGGTACTATTCTCTCTGTTATCAAGCCATTAACTAAAACGTTTAGCTCAATAAACTACTATTTTGCTGCTTATTAATAGCCAGTAAGGAAGTTCATAAGATCACTTTATAAGTTTTATAAGTGCTTTATAAGTACTAATAAGCAGCCAATTTCTTAATAATAGGCATGCAGGTAATAAGCCAGTGGTTAATAGTGGGAATTGGTACTTAAACTAAAGTGTTACCCCAAATATAGTGTATAAAATAGTATTTAATAACAGCAATAACTTCCATTTTGGCAGACCTCACAAAGGGGTTGGGTACAAAAGAGATTTGACTTTTAAATTTAAATTTGAATATGTATTGGATGAAATTTGAATGTAAACAGCATGTAAATAGCAATTCAAATCATTTAGATAGATCGATTCAAATTGAAAGTAAAAGTCCAGCGCCTTGAAGTGAATAAAGTCTGATTCATATCTGCCGCTTCATTTCCACCGATAGCCAGTACACACTAGCACTCTCGGATACATCACAAAGCACCGGTGGATTAAATGGCACCTTTTCTCGCAGCGAGAGATAAGAGGAAATCTCGAAGCACCATTTAATAATCCTAGAGCCCCATAAGACACTTTAGGTGCTGCTAATGGAATAAGCGCAGACCTTGCATCTGTCCAACAGATTCTCTTAAAAGAACTACAACACAGAATGTATGTCTTTACCTCGCTTCTGAATACACACAGTAATTTCTCAAGGGTCTCATAAATGACCTACAGCAAAAAAAGAATAAATAAACTAATAAAAAACATTGACAAAGGGTCTATATTTGTTCCATATTTCAGCTGTAAAAGCTCTACAGGTTTGCACTGAACATCTATCAAAGGTTGATTTTCTTTGCCATTTGTTGAATGTCTTCAGTATTAATTAGAAAACATGTGGTTTGTTCAATAAACACTCTCAATTCACTATAATGAGATATACTACTTTTCTCTCCTACTTTTGAATCTACCACTAGCCAAACCTTATGAAGATGAAGAAAAAAATAAAAACACACATTTTAAATAACTGACAAGGGACTGAACTGATCTCAGCCTTAATCATTTCGTGGGAGGGTGGTTGAAATGCTTTACATCTTTGATGCAATGTGGACGTCAACCCTTTGTTCCACTGAAGAAATGAATCATTCCATAATACAGCTTTTGCTTATTATGATGATTGTGGATGGGTCAATGTTTTTTTTTCCATTTCACATTCACAAACACAAATGCATTTTTGCAGCCATTTGGGGGAAAATGCTGAACCGTCCCTTTGTGCTAAATGATGTGGTGTGGAATTAAAAAGGAAGATGGCAGCGTGTATGATCAACACTGACAGGCCTTCAGATCAGCTCAACGTTTAGAGGAGCCACGGGCTGAGTAGTTTTCTCGCATGGCCATCACGTCATATGTGCGACCTCCATCTGGAGGCAAAACCTGCACCCTTTTTGACGCATATGCATCTTTTTCTTCAACGTGATGAAGCAGGAAATAATCTAAAATTGCTGTTTTAAAGCATGACGAATGGCTGTAGAAAGAACTGGAAAGACATATACTAGAGAATGACATTTTATTGTCATGGTAACCAGATGCTCTGACCGTTTAAAAATGAGCACTGATGCCTTTAGATGAGGACAGAGCAGAGGTCCAGATGTAATTATGGTCCATTAATGGCGGACCGACCTGCTGCACTGCTGTCATCAAGACATGCACTGTACGTTCTTAGAATAATGACGTTAACAATGAATAACCCTAGTCCAACAAACCAAAGCAGATGCATGTTTAATAAAACAAACACACACACAGGTTTGTTTTTCTGATTTTTGGGGACATTCCATAGGTTTCCGTTGTTTTTATACTGTAGAAACTGTATTATTTATTGCCCTTCCCAGGGGCGTAGCAGACATTTTAAAAGTGGGGGGATGGCTGAATGAAATCCAAACGTTTACGTTCATATAATTATTAATCACCTGTTTTTAAATGATCTGTCTCTAAAAGTGAGGGGGACGTATCCCCCCCGTCCCCCGGTTGCTACGCCCCTGGCTCTACCCTATCCCTAAACCAAACACTCATAGTAAACGGTGTGCAGAATTACCTTCTGAAAAAGACTTATTTTGTTTGATTTATATGCTTTTTGAAAAAATAGGGACATCAGCAACGTCCTCACAATTCACCATCTCCTAGTAATACCCATGTCTTTATACACATTTGTGTCCTGATATGCCACAAAAACATGCACACAAACTTGTACGGTTATCTTTATGGGAACTTCCCATGGCCATACAGTAATGATTTTTATACTGTACATTCTATCTCCCTACCCCTAGACCCACTCCTCACAGAAAACAATCTTTTTACAATTTCAAAATACTTAACTCTGTGTGATTTATGAGCCGTTTTCCTCATGGGGAACAAAACAGTCCCCATATGATCAAAATTCACTGGAATTGCTATACTTGTGGGGACACAAGTATCAACGTAAGGAATACAAGGCACACACACACACACACACACACACACACACACACACACACACACAACGTCAATGGCATGTTTAACGGCAAGTTACCCACTAAAGCTCTGTTCCAACACCTTAAGGCACTGTAGGCATGCTACCAAACACAAAAGCTGTTCCAGAACGTAGGAAGCAAAACTATGCTGTTTTCGAAGATATCTCATTTTGGCTACATTCTAAAGGCAGTATCACATGCACTGTTGACAAAAAAGAGAGAATGCACTGCAGTGAGCTTAGAAATATATTCACCCATGATGCTGGATGGATGACAAAAAAACCCAAACCAAGTTTAATACATATGAATTTCAAAATTCCAATTCCAAAACTATTTAATGTGAGTTTAATATGAATGTGACACTATACAAAGAAAGATCATTAATTTGACTAATGTGCTGTATATTGCTTAATTTTCTTTGCACCATTTTGCATCCATAAAAGTGCCTTAAAACTAAACCTGTTTTTATTGTTTCAAAAATGAATAATTAAATCTCTGAAATATCAAAATTTTTCACCCAAAATGCAAGATGGTTGAAGAGATAAAGCAAAAAATCATTGATACCAAACAGTTTAATGCATAAACATTTAATGCGGTTTAATGCAAGTTTAATATGAATGTTACACTGTGCAAAGAAAAGTATTCAATAATTAATTTGAGTGATGTTCTATAGATTACTCAAATCAATTATGGAACTTTTTCTTCTGCACAGTTTTAAACACAAAAAAGTGCCTTGAAACGTAACCTCTGTTTAGTTTCATTATTTCAAAGATGATTTTAGAATTACTGAGTGTCTAAAATATCAAAAATGGATAAGATCCTATCCAGCACTGCCAAGTCGTCCTTAAAATGACTTATATTTATTTAAATGGCAATGTTCAGTCTCGCAATGAGATACCTCAATAAGCACTGCTGTTTCAATAAATATGAAGATTTCAGAAACTGTGATGGTACAAAGCCGCTAGTATCCTACACACAAGCCTGAGTTGGATTTATTTAGTCAATTTAAGAAAATACTGACATATATATTTTTTAAGTTCTCTTTTTAAAAAGTAATGCTTTGAATATTATGTTGAATTATACATTAAATAATTATAATATTTTTTTTATTTTGAGAAACTAGAATACTTTCAGGCAACATTATTACAATCAAAGAACAAATTCATTCATTAATTCATTTATTTTCCTTCGACTTAGTCCCTTTCATTCATCAGGGGTCGCCACAGCGGAGTGAACCACCAACTTATCCAGCATATGTTTTACACAGCGGATGCCCTTCCATCTCCAACCCAGTACTAGGAAACACCCATACACTCTGACATGCACACACATACACTACGGCCAATTTAGTGTATTCAATTCACCTATAGCGCATGTCTTTGGACTGTGGGGGAAACTGGAGCACCTGGAGGAAACCCACGCCAACACGGGGAGAACATGCAAACTCCACACAGAAACGCCAACTGACCCAGCCGAGGCTCGAACCAGCGATCAGCGACCTTCTTGCTGTGAGGCGAACGTGCTACCCACTGCGCCACTGTGAGGCCCATTCATAAAACAAATAAACTAAATTTAAATAAACTAAAGTTTTTAGATTTGTCTTAAAGCCTTTTATAACCTATTTTATAACATCTCACCAGCTTTTGAAACAGATTTAGCTTATTTCAGGTTTTAAAACAGAAACAGGAAATTGATTTGTTTTAATTTTGGACTTAATTTCTTTCTAAAACTGAATTCTCATTAGGATTAGAATTGGAAAAAACACATGCCTGGGGAAAAAAAAACTGCACTGAAATGTCTGACTGTGTCTCTGAGTAATGTATTATTCCCGCAACGTCGTTGACTCACTCAGAAGCCCTATCTGTGTGGGCAGCGTAGGAATAACGTTCCACTCTGTGTAAACCCTCCTCTGATGATAACCAAAAACCACCAGCTGTGCTAGTCCTGACAAGCTTGTAAGCAGTGAGAAATCAACCTCTTTTATCTTGTTTACTCAAATGAGGGCAAATGAGCATCATTTGTAAGCGTGAGAGTGAATAATTAATCTTTGTTCTTCCAAAGTTCTGCAATTTCCCCACATCCAATCATCTCATGTCGAATTTGAAATGGTGAATGTGAGAAAATTTGACTCTAGGATCTGCTGATCAGGATCTGCATCTTATAATTACATCTTGAATGACTTATATACACCAGCTTCTCACTGTGAGGTGGGGGAAAAACATATTTTGAGCGTTGCTATCTAGCTGGGAGCCCATTTAGCCTTTTCTTTCGAAGTAATTGCAGACATGTAAAGAGTTTTAAATGCTTTCGTCCTACCTGGATACTGAACTTTAGATGTTACATTCACAATGGCACCAAATGTTCAGATTCACGTGGGCTCCGGATATTGCAGAGAGACTGTTATATAACTGAACCATTTGGGCTGTGAACACAAAGGGACTTTTGCTTCAAGTTTACTGTCATGCATATCGACTGATCAGGATAAATGTTTCTTAAAGTCTTGCAGATTGTTTTGTAAATCATATTTATACACAACAGTCAGTTCCTACTTCCCTAACTGAACACCCTATCTTCACTCAACCGGAAAACCTGTTTGACGATGAAAGACAGTTTAGTCTTTAGGGACGCCAATCACTTGGAAAGAGGTTAGGATAGTTTAATTTTTACATCAAAACTTAGGGAGAACAACAGAACTGCAGCATGTAATGTCAATAATTTAAAGTACATTTTGGTGTAAGTTGTATATCTTGTTTGTGGAATAGCCACTTCTTTCACAATAGATGAGTCGCATGTCTGTTCTGTTTGTAGTTTACATGGATTTCATGTCCCTGGCCTGTGTCTGCCCATTTTGCATTTGCATTGTATAATTTAAAATGTGGCCAGCTGTATTCTGGCTAATGTACTTAGTGGCTCTGCATCATCATCATCATCATCATCATCATCATCATCATCATCATCATCTTCATTTATCCTCAGCAGAGAGATATACGCATTCACTAAATATAACTTAGCTTGCAGAGTACTAATTAAAGACTCAGATATAATCTAGTATACTGATAAACAATGCACAGAGGAAACATTGTAGAGTGTATTATGTCTTGCTTATTTCAAATCAGTAATAAAGGTATACAATGCAATAAGGATTGCATTATAAATTCTATAGTTTAAAACACACATACTGTACTGCAACATATGGTTCTTTTAGGTTCAATTTAAATGAATCTATATAATAAAAATGGATGGATTCATTTGTCAGGCATCTTTGCAAAATGAACCTAAACAATTCCTTTGGCCAAATTTTGAGTATTTGCTTCAACATATAAATATGCAAAAACATTGCTTACCACAAGATAAGAATGCAATTTGTTAAAACGAAACATTATTATAAGCACATAACAGAATATGCAGCTCACTACATAAGCGCTCAAACATCTGGATAGGTAGGTAGGTCACTTCAGAGAAAATTAGGGCAGCCAGCTTGAATTTAAGTGAGTCACAATGCCTCAAAAAATGAGGAATTAAAACAGTCTGGTGGGATATGATACACAAACAGCAGGCAGAACAGTCTTTACTAATATTAAGTAAAACCAATGTTACACTTGCATTATATAAACCCTGACACATCTAGGCATAATATTTGTTCAGAGAAGCTGTCTGGCATTTAAGAAATCAGCCCACACACAAGCCAAGAAATAAATATCAGAAACCAGAGTGGACATTTTGTTCAAGAACAAATCAAGATTCAAATTCTCAGTCGATGCTTAGTGGCCTTCGATGCAATTTCAATCTAATTTGGCAATATTACAGTGAAACACATTAGGGGAGTGGATGAAATTTAAATATTTACCGCATTATGGGTCTGTGTCTGTCCAACCAGTATCAGGATGTTCGAGCAGATGATTGAAAGGCAGAAGTTGATCAGAATGATCGATCTCTCCGACCTGATGTACCTGAAAATACACAAAGCAAAGTTGCATTCCTTCAAAAGTGCAAGGCATTATTTGTAATATCCCTGCACATCTATGCACTTACCTCCAAAGAATAGCGTACACCACCGCCAGTGTGATCAAGGCCAGACAGGACAGACCACAGCCCACTATTAGTGTCACAGATGGAACCCCTGAGTACTCCATAGCCTGTGAATGGCACACAAGAGCTTCAGTGAGCGATTTTCAAGCCCTTGAACCACTAATAAAAGCCCATTTCAGTGCCTGGTAATAAAGCACATTACAGGACGCTTGCTTATTGCAGTAAGGCCATTTATACTCCTCAGATTTAAAGGATTAAAGCTGGTCTTTTTTTGGTCTGTAATACATTTTTTTCCCCTAATCAACCATCCCTTTCATATGAATAAAATGTATTTAGCCGCTATTCAAATGCACAATGCTCATTATTAACAGATAGGTGCTTAATACCACAAAGAGGAAATGTTCTAAAATACATAATTTCTGTTAAGGCAAATCAGGTTAAAGCCTGTGCAGATATTTACAGGTCTTTCATAACTGAAAAACTCTGAAATCTCCAAATCTTTTTGTTGCTGCTGTGTTGGTATCATAAATTAATACTGGTAACACTTACAATAAGGTTGCATTAGTTAATGTTAGTTATTATTTAGTACAGTTATTACAGAATGTATTAATGTTTGTTAACATTAGTTTATGGAAACAAAGTTAGATCATGTTAATTTACAGTGAATTAACTAATGTTAACAAGTATGAATTTGGATTTTAATCATGCATTAGTGAATGTGGACCATGACTAATAAATGCTTTACAAGCATTGTTAATTGTTAGTGTATTACGCTGTCAGTAAATACCTTAACTATAATGAATCCTTATAGTAAAGTGCAACCTTCATACTTCAGCTTAAATCATGCAAAATAAAAGTATGTCTTAGGAGTATGTCTTAGGAGTAGTCGAGCTAATGATTCAATAATGATGATTAAAAAAAAGGTGATTGAGCAATATTATTTCAATTATTGAATTGGTTCTTAAAATTAAATAATTAATGTAACATTTTTTTCCAATTAATTTTAAGACGACCCAACTATTTTGTGAAGCACAAGTAACTCTGTTCATACAAAAACTTCCCAACTCATTCAACTCTATAACTAAACAACTAAAGAACAACAAAGTTAAGTAAACATTAAAATGGTTTCTGTGCCTATGATTGCAATAATGCATTAAATTAATATGATAACAAATACCTTTGTAGAGTTTCAAGCAGTATAATACTTGGAATTGAAAAGGTAAAATATCTGGAAGCGGATGATATCAAAATCATTGCAGATTGAAGCAAAGGATGGCCTGAATCTCTTTTACAATAAAAATAATGTGATTAATTTATTTTGTTTGTCTGTTTGAATGACTACAATGTATCCCAGGATTTACAGATATTTCATTGGAATACATATTGTACAGGCATCCGCTGCACAAAACATAGAATAGTTGGCAGTTCATTCCAATGTGGCAACCCCTGATAAATAAGGGGCTAAGCCAAAGAAAAATTAATGAATGAACATATTGTACAAATATATTGCCTTTCTGTCACATTAAACTTTTGCTCGTATTAGTGCAAAGGCCTCAACTCAAAACCTCACAATGCACATACCATCTAGTCCATTTATTTATGCCTTTGCTCCCAGAATTCCATTTGACAACCATCCTCAATCCAGCTCCCAGGAGTCACAAGTCATTGTGACATATCAGCCGTGCATTGCAATGATAGGAGTTATCAAACTTTGGCCCTGCTGCATCACTGAGATGCAGACAACACCATCATTTTCACACGGGAGCCATTTATTCACTGACTGGTCACATGGGTAGAGAAAAAATGGCTGCCTCTTATTCTGTTGGGCAAAACAGCCATGTTCTGTTGAATCTCTTAATAAAGAGACCACGGCTGATGGCATTACATCTCAAATGTGAAGTAAAAGGCAGATTCAAATTGCACATTTATATGCATTTACACCAATGAGACAGGTACTTTAATACAGGATAATGCAGTCATTACATAATATGAAAGCCATAATTTATATGCACAATCCAAGAATATCTGCATAATGTATCACTGATAAGAATTATTTTATTATTGCACATAGCAAATTGAATGTCACTGAAGAGGCCACAGCTGATCTCAAATGGGAACATATGCAAATGCTTTGAGCAACATTTAGGTAGGGAAAAATGGGTTCATACATACATAAGCTACATACACACATACATAACTTAGATATGTATATACATAACCAAATAGCAAATATAAGTCTATTAACACACATTTTAAGATTTTAATAAATACTCAATGGCAATTAGTTAAACACAAGAGATTCTCTCACATTCGTACACAAGCTTTGGACAGGTAGATTTCTCTCACAATCAGCTATGACATAATTTTAACATCAATTTGGAATCCACACATGCCACACACACACATTTTTAATCAATACAGCATCTCTTGAGATCTTCCGCAGAAGACAATTCCAATACTTACTATTTCTCTGGGTTGTTGAGCCAAAATGGCGAAGGTAGATACCCGATCACATAAGCATTTGGTGTGGGATGCATCGGTGAGCACAGTTCTGCATCCTTTAGAGCTCCAGCTGCCCCAAGAATCGTTCCTACACAACACAGACAAGATTAAATCGCTTTAACAAGCTTTTTGCCTGGGCATCCGTCCCTCTGAATCCTCAACAATACGCTCTCATCTCATCCGCTTCACTTCTAACAGAAGCGACAGAAAGTAAACGCAACGCATTTTAGTGCAGATCGTACTGAGTGCGACTGAAGCGCTGAGGCTCTGAACGACTCACTGCTCACAGACACACTCACGCCACACAAGATAAAACCCGAACCTGTGCTTCCTTTGCCGCTTTTCCTCTCGCACTTCTTCGGTTTTCTCTTATCTCTAGCTATCGATATGTATTTCCTCTCGCTTTTCTAATTAGCGCTTTTTGGACGCTTTCCTGAGGGAAAAATTCAGCTTAGAAACGGCGGACGGCATCAGATTGATACTCTCTTGCCTCCTGCTTCGCGCTACAGCGGAGGGGGGAGATGCCTCAAAAAATACTCCGCTTTTCTTCTTCGTTCATCCTCAATATTGCATTTATCCTTTAAAATCTTACACGGATCCCCTGTTATAGTTTTAGATTTCACAGTGTTCTTTTCTAGAGACGTAAACATCACGGAGAAACCGAGTGAAACCGTTAACCTCCCCATGGAAACGGACTGGATGGTAGCAGCCAATTTCTCCTTCTCTGGCTAGCAAAATGATAGAATAGATTTCTCACCTATTTATTAATGCTTACATCTCGGCTGATATTGCAGTGGTTACATTTAAATATCAAGCTGATGCATACATTGCATAACTCTGATTTATAATTAATGTTTAACTATTTGAGTTTAAGCAACTAAGCGAATGGACATGCTCAGGTTTGTATTTACACAGCTTTAACGATCAATCTTTGATGACATTGTTTATCATCTGTAAAATAAAAAAATCTGAACCTCTGGTGTAATAAAAAGTACCACGATTAATCAGATGAATATAGTGTTACTAGCGTAGTATAAAGACAACAGTGAATTACAGTGCCTCCAAACGATGAATAACAAATACAGCTTTTTTTTCTGGAGGCTGTATGACATGACACCCTTAGTAACTTTTCCCGGAGGAAGACTACGGAGGATTGTGTCTGCACGTCTCCATAATTAAACCAAAGCAATCGCTCCCTTTTCAAGCCTTAATTAAGTTTTAAAACTCTCTTTTTCTTATGCATGAATGACATGCATAATACGTTTCATTAAACGGCATTACATAATAGCATTAGTTCATATATATATATATATAT
>CAIGQW010000302.1:17330758-17341141 GCA_903798125.1 Danio choprae | reverse complement strand
AAGAAAGAAAGAAAGAAAAAGAGAAAAGATTGAGTGAATGAAGCAAATAAATAAACAAAAATAAAGAAATAAATGTTGATTTGAAGATGACAAACACCACAAAAGTAAATTGCTCTTCTGAAAATAGCTAGTGGCAAGCCATTACAGGAACTTTGCTATTCCAATCATCACCTCTATCCCGTTTTATGAGGAAAAAATGGAGATTTATGTCAAAGCTTGGCCGTCCTGTGCTTTTTCATACAGGTGAAAATTGATAGAGTTGTAAGTATTCAAGCGAGAGTCTGCATGACCGATGCAGAGATAAGCAACATTTGGCCTTAGAGAGAGAGAAAGATTCTGCCTTTAAATCAGGATAACTTATCATTTTCGCCATGCTGGGACATACACCAGACCTTCCCTGATAGCTCTTGAGAAACCGCTCATCATTTGTGCTGAGACGGGGGAGAAATAATTTGAATCTGATTATATACAAAAGCTACCCCGAAGCCATGTATAGAGTAACATAAGCCTTTTAAGTGATCAAGGCTTACAAGCAAACAGGATTGTAATGGTGACTTCAGGTATTCACAGCACATTTTCCTCCATTTTTTCCTTCTGTTACTCATTACCATAATTGCTTTCAGTGCTTCTGTGCACCAAAACTGAGGCTTTTTCTGAGGCAGAAATTAATAAACTTCATTGTTTTCCCTTGCAAATAACAATCGACAACAACCATTCATGTTCATGAATGAGAAATTCACTCTAGACAGTTTAACCTCAGTTTGTCCTCCAACCTCATGTTTTTCCAAATCTGTGCATGACTTTCTTTTTTTGTTGTTGTTGTGGTACACAAAAGACAAAGTTCAATTGACTGTGCTGGTCTTGTTTTCTATGCTATTACAATGAAAGGGAAACTACAGCTTTCATGTTTTAAAAGGATACAAAAGCACAATGAAAGTGGTCCATAAAATATATGAGTTATATATCTGGAAGAAAAATATAAAATATCTAAAGAACAGACAAAAAGATGTAAGTCATTATTCATTGATAATCATTCTCTCCGGTGAGCTGTGAGTCACAGAAACTGGAGCTTTGATTTAGTGAGTCATGATCAAGAATTAAATCAATCTGATTCATGACTTATAAAGCACTTAAATATAAATGTTCCAACAGGGTTTTTTTTTTCACCAATGGAAACATAATTTGTGGTTTAAAGAATATTTAGTAAATGGTCTTTAGTATGAAAAATACTAAGAAAAATATACATTCACCGGCCACTTTATTAGGTACACCTTTCTAATATCGGGTTGGACCCCCTTTTGCCTTCAGAACTGCCTTAATCCTTTGTGGCATAGATTCACCAAGATACTGGAAATATTCCTCAAAGATTTTGGACCATATTGACATGATAGCATCGCACCGTTTCTGTAGATTTGTCGGCTGTACATCCAGCACATCCCAAAGTTGCTCTATTGGATTGAGATCTGGTGAAGCCATTTGAGTACAGTGAACTCATTGTCAAGTTCAAGAAACCAGTCTGAGATGACTTGCACTTTATGACATGGCGCGTTATCCTGCTGGAAGTAGCCATCAGAAAATGGGTACACTGTGGTCATAAAGGGATGGATACCTCTGCATACCTCGGTTGTAACGAGTGGATATTTGAGCTCGAACCAGTCTAGCCCATCTCCTTTGACCTATTTTCTCTTTTTTGGACCATTCTCTGTAAACCCTAGAGATGGTTGTGTTTGAAAATCCCAGTAGATCAGCAGTTTCTAAAATACTCAGACCAGCCCGTCTGGCACCAACAACCATGCCACGTTCAAAGTCACTTAAATCACCTTCCTTCACCATTCTGATGCTCTCTTTGAACTGCAGCAGATCATCTTGACCATGTCTACATGCGTGAATGCATTAAGTTGCTGCCATGTGATTGGCTGATTAGAAATTCGTGTTAACGAGCAGTTGGACAGGTGTACCTAATAAAGTGGCCGGTGAGTGCATGAACACGTTAATAATGCAAATTGTTTTTATCCTTTGTGTATTAGAAGGTTCCATGGATGTTAAGCACATGAAATCATCAAAGCCTAAATTAATAATAATTACAAAAAAGATAAAAGTACAAAAGAAGAAAATCCATATGGAGATTTTGGGATCTAATGTAAATAGTTTATTGAAAAGTTTGAATTAGTTTTTTATAGTAATATTTGTAGTGAATAATAGCTTAAATTCCCCATGTTTTTTTCCCCATTTCCCTGCTTTC
Source organism: Danio choprae (assembly GCA_903798125.1). Lineage (NCBI taxonomy): Eukaryota > Metazoa > Chordata > Actinopteri > Cypriniformes > Danionidae > Danio > Danio choprae. Next base: position 17,338,899 of record CAIGQW010000302.1, on the reverse strand, counting down.
CCAACTTTAATTAGAATGCATGTCTATTAAGGACTTTGACTATTAATTTTTTGCTGCTTTTGTGGCCTTCTTGCAGCTCGACAGGGTCTGGCCATTATAAATTAATGGGGAAAAAAGACTCTAAAAAGGTGTCAAAATGTTCCTTTTCTGTTCCACAAAAGACAGTCCATTCAAAGTTCAGAACAAGATGAGTGGAATTTGTCTGAATTATTCCTTTAAATGTCAAAGGTTAAAAAATGTGCAATATCTCACACACACAGAGCTTGTATCATTTTTGTTCCCTGAGAAAGTGTTTTTGTGTAATGAATGTCTACTTCTTTACATATTATTAATAACTGTTTTGTCACTAAAATATATTGTGTGTTACTGGTGAACTTTTTTGGATTTTGTAAAGTCAATCTTCTCTCTCGATTAGCCAGGAAAATGACTCCTCAGGGAGACGAATAAAGCTAAAGATGATAAGATGATGTTGTACACAAGTAAACACTTCCGAGAAGAAACACGCAGAGTTATGATACGAATGTCACTGAAATCAGCAGCTGTTTCCCCTCGATGTTTGAGAAAATCTCTTGGGGCTAATTAAAATTGCACCTCAAAATATGCACAATCATGCCAGAGAGAGCTGATAGAGTTGTGCATTTGTGTTCGGTAATTGTTTGCTTGCAAAGAGCAATTTTGATTTTGTGCGCACAGAGTAAACAAGTTAACGAATAAATGCATTAATGAACATGCCTCCACGTAAATAACCACGCAAACAGATTACAGACTAAACTCGACAGCAAATGTATTCAAATTCGTCATGAATAGGCATGAAATCTGCATTATTTGAGTCCAATAAGAGCAGCTCTGAATGTGAAGCCTGTTTATATGCGGGAGCGTTTGAGGGCAGAGGCCCTTCCTTCTTTATAAGCAAGCTATAATAATAACGCAAGCCTAAAATCCATCCCAGTGGCTCAAATTACACTCAAGGGGGCAGATTCGGGTGGCCCCTTCATTCAATGGAAATTGAATTTGGTAAATACGATTTCTCTGTGTTTCTTATCGGTCAGCGCACAGAGAGGTCTGGCTCATATTGCTTCTGAAGCAGCGTGTAATTTTCATATTTGAAGATGATTAAGATGAAATAGAAGCCGTTTTCAATTTGCAGCACGGAGCGGAGAAGACCCGACTAAATAAGTAAATAATTAAATGACTGGAATTACACAGATATCATGTAATTATTGAAAAAAGATCATAACAAAACAAGCCATAACAACTCAACAAGCGTGTTAATGGGAAGTTCATTCATGAATTAAAACTATGTTATTATTGTAACAGATATGCAAGGCTTTTTTTTTTTATTTGCATATTTATTTATGCGTTTCATCTTATGTGCATCAAATACAAGTAAATTAATTTACATTTATTTAAAAAAACCTGTGAATACTGAAACTGAAACTGAAAATATATCCTCATCATTAGAGTTATGGTATGGAAAACTTCTCAAGTATATCTTGTTTAAATACATTCATTCATTCATTTTCATTTCGGCTTAGTCCCTTTATTAATCTGGGGTCACCACAGCGGAATGAACCGCCAACTTATCCTGCATATGTTTTACGCAGCGGATGCCCTTCCAGCCACAACCCATCTCTGGGAAACATCTATACACACTCACTCATTCACACACACACTTATACACTATGGCTAATTTAGCTTACCCAATTCACCTATACCGCATGTCTTTGGAATTGTGGGGGAAACCGGAGCACCCGGAGGAAACCCACGCCAACACGGGGAGAACATGCAAACTCCACACAGAAATGCCAACTGACCCAGCCGAGGCTCGAACCAGCGACCTTTTTGCTGTGAGGCAAACGTGCTATCCACTGCGCCACCGTGAGGCCTTGTTTAAATACAATAATACAGTAAAAAAGAATTATATATAAAAAGAAATTGAATATATTTTAAAATGTATTTTTTTTCTTTGAAATCAAAGCTGAACCGTTCAGTAACCGTTCAGTGATACATGGTCCTTCAGAAATGTTTTTAATATGCTAATGTGGTGCTTAATGAACATTTGTTATGCTGCTCAATATTTATGATGTAATTAATATTTTTATGATTCTTTAATGAATAGAAAGTTCGAACAAACAGTTTGTTTTTGATATAGATCACATATCTGTATATCATTTTTTAGAATAATATATTTCACTGTCACTTTTGATCAATTTAATATATCCTTGCTGAATAAAAATATCTATTACTTTTTTTTAAGTCTTACTTACCTCAGTGTTTATATGGTACTTCTGCAAAAAGCAGAACATTTCATTTACCAATACAATACATCCCCTTATAAGATTTTCTCAAGCTATAAAATGTTTTGAACCCCATTAACTTTCAATAACCAGTTCAATTTTTGTTTTGTGTGTACAGAATAACCAAAATCAAACAGATTTGGAATGAAATGTGGGTGAATAAATGCAAACAGGATTTCATTTCATGTGTTTTATACTCATAAAAAAAACTTTTGCTTGACAGCCACTGGACCCTTTTCACAAGACTGTTTTGACGCGTTTAACGGTCATCATAATTTTAAATCCTTGAAAGTTTTTAATACAGATTAAAAAAAATAAAATAAATTTCTATGCAAAAAACGATTTACCGCTCATGCAAGGTGTTTCTAACGCAGTGTCTGAGGGCTGAGAGTAAATTTGACGTCGTTCTCTCCTCTGGCTGCCATCATCAGTCTCACACTATTTTTTTCCTTTTTCTGAAAGTCTTGATAACACCATCGTGGCATTTTTATTTTATTATTTCAGCAAATAGGATTGTAAAAAAATTATTTGTTGTACTCTCCCATTCACTGCGCTCTAAGTTCACCCAACTACGACGACTTCTGCTGCCGAAAAAAAAAGTAATGGATTACTTTTCATTTTTAGGTAATCTATTACCGTTAATTATAATGTACTTGCCTTAAATACTGTGCTTAAATTCAACAATTCAGACAAATAAAACAAATCAGAGGAGCAAATTATTTGTATCTGTTGTTATACAAACATATTTCGCTGAAAAATTAAATTTTTCAACTAATGTTACATTTATGAAGATGAAACAAGAAGTTGATGACAGTATGGAATGTATAAAATATGGTATCATTACTTTGAAACGTTACAGAAAAGATACATATAATCTTATCTTTTCTTAATTATATTTTTTTAATAGAGCTAAAGGCCATGTTTTGATTAAAATCGAAAGAATCAAAAGAGCTTAATTTTTTTAGGTAGTATTGATTCAAGTAATTCAATTATTTATTGAGAAATTACATTACTTTTCAGACAAAGTAATTAGAAAGGTAACTGAAATACAATTTTAATTATGCAATTAGTGATTAGTTAAGTAACCTCCTCAACCCTGTCAATGAGACAGAAAAAAATTAATAATAATAACACATGACAAGACCCATATGTTACTAATTACTAAATTATGTAAAAGTTGTTAGCATTGTGGTCAAACTTGACTCGCGTTTCCAGAAAACATCCCTTCCAAAGCACCTGTCACCATGCAGCCTGGCTGAAAGAAATATGTGCGTTATTAATTGCACAAGAGGGAACAAAGGCAAAACGCTGCCAAATCCAAATGGACTCAGATGAAAAGCAAAGGCGAGACCCCGTGTCTCTGAAGAGGGAATCTGAGCTATAGACACAAGCACAAGTGACAATAGAGAAAATTAGATTCTCTAAGTCCAGCACACAATGTTTGTTTCAGACAAAGAGATTTCTCATGATACTGACAGAGGTGGGAGTAGTTTAGCAGTAAAAGACCTGAACCCAAAGATTTTAAGTGCAATCCCCATAAGCGTCGGCCCGTTTTTAGCTGTGCCTTTGATAAAAAAATTAGCTTTCCTAGTGATTGTTCCCTGTAGAAGATGGACTGTGGGTCACTTTAAGTAAGAAAACTACATCAAGAACAGACATATAAGGCTCTGGAAACCACTTGAACATTCTGTTTTGCTGGATTTATGAGGTATGGGTTTGAAGTCAGAATAGAAATGCATTCATTTGTTGTGATTGAAAATCAGGGCTATTCCGCAAAATATAAATTTCTTGATGATAAAAAAAACAAAAAAACAAAAAAAAAACATTGGTTTTGTGATGTCTAAAAAAGCACTTTTTTATTTTGTGCAATAAATAAATAAATAAGAAATATAATAAAAATAATAAATAAGATAAATTATACAATTTCATGTTAAATTTGGAAGAAATGCAGTCAGTAATTTACAGAATAAAACAAGATTAGGTTTGAAAAGTAAAAAAAATAGTTTGACACTATTTTAAAAAACACGATAGTTTAAAAAACATTTGACATTTATTACACTATTCCATGTTGCTTAACAGGCACACCGATATTATTTATGCTTTTTGAATTAATATTTTAAAAAGTATTATTAACAAGGCTGCATTTGTATCAAAATACAGTAAATTTTTACAGTAAACAAAAATTTTTATATTGTAATGTATTCCCAATTTAAAACTTATTCATATATTTTAAAATACAGCTGAATTTTCATCACACAGTCCTCTTGAAATCATTTGAATCAAGCAGCATTACTTATTATTATCAAAGTTGCATTGCTTAATATTTTTGTTTAGATTTTTTTTCTGTATGCTATAATAAATGGACTATTCTTTATAATAATAATACTAATAAACGTCACCAGCATTAACTTCATTCATTCATTTTTTCCCCCTTCAGCTTAGTCCCTTTATTCATCAGGGGTCGCCACAGCGGAACTTATCCAGCATATGTTTTTACACAGGGGATGCCCTTCCAGCTGCAACCCAGTACTGGGAAACACCCAAACACACTCAATCACACACATACACTACGGCCAATTTAATTTATTCAATTGTGTGCTGTGATGTGACAGTGCTAACCACCGAGCCACCATGTCGCCCCCTGCATTAACCTATTCTCTATAACATTACGAATGCTTTTAATTTCAAATTTAGTCAGTTTAATGTGTACTTGATAAATAAAAGTATTATTTTAAAAAAGTATTGACTGGGAACTTTTGAACTGTACTGAATATATACAGTACTTCTTCAAAGAAACTGGGAAAATAAAGTTTACAGCATCCTAATATTTCCACTCATACAATTTTCTCCAGCTATAAAAATGATTGCATCTGGGCCGACCGCAATGCTTTGCAGTGTTTGGGGATTTGTCCGTTTCATCTTTTCCTCATTCTTTAGTAACACTGAAGTAATTATTCTCAACCAGGCTCCTAAAGGGCAGTGAAAGAAGCCACAATTGAACACTGCAGCTCTGTTTTCTGAAGAAGCTAAAGGTTGTGTAGTGGTTCATGAGTTAACTAGTCCTTCATCTTCATCTTCATCTGAGAAACACTTTTCTGAGAATAACATCCAGATCTGGATCCCTGCAGAATCATTTAGTATATTTAAGAGTTTTTGTGTGTTTAAGGGAGCGTATAAGATCTTTTTCTTACAAATTCATTAAGAAATGTTTTCTAATTTATGTTAATTATAGCGAAATTCATTGAGGAAAAATACTGAATTGGGAATATCATTCCATACCATTATAAATCTGTAAAATAAATCTAAATCTACTGGGAGCACACTACTTTGTTTTTTATACTGTAATTTACAAGATCAAGCAAGGCAATAAATAATTTCTAACTACCAAAACTGTAAACAAAAGCCACTTTGTTAAAACTCCAAAGTTAAATATTCCCTTGCCACTGAGCAAATTCACTGATTATACTGGATATAATAATAGTAATAATAATACAGTTTGGTATTATATATATATATGATATATACACTTAAAAAAATTATTTTGCTGCTTGTTCAATCTTATTATTTAAAAAGAGTGTTAATAACACAATTCTTGAGTTTTTTGGGGGGGTAAAATAGTTTTATGTTCAATCCACTTAAATTTGTAAAAACGATTAAGTTAACCTAATCTATTTGAAATGGGACAACTGTTTTACTGTGCAATATAAACACTAAGAGACACCAAAATATTTTTTTTTACTAATACAATTTACTATGTATAGTTAATTGTTTGTACATATGGCAACATGGTGGCTCAGTGGTTAGCACTGTCACTTCACAGCAAGAATGTCACAGGTTCGAGTCCCGGCTGGGTCAGTTGGCATGTCTGTGTGAAGTTTGCATGTTCTCCCCGTGTTCGCGTGGGACTAAGGGGACTAAGCCGAAGAAAAATCAATGAATGAATGTTTATACATAATTAATTTGTGAGTGAATATGGTTATGTGTTTGTACATAGTTTTTTTTTTGTTACATACTAAAGACATTTCATCATTTTTTATGTATAGTGTTGTCAAAATGATTTATTGTGAGTCACCACAAAAAGAATAAAAGCTTATGTTAACATATTTTTTGTACTATGTATAATTAATATGTTTATGCATATATTTGAGGAATATTTACATACATATGTAAATATTTGTAAAATATAGACATGCATGTGTGTGTGTGTCTTTATATATAAATAACTTATATTGCAAATACAAACTTTTATTTTGAAATTGATCATGATTAACCATTCTCATATTTACATTATTATCACAAAACATGAAAACATTAGTTATTCCAAACTCTTATTTTAAAAAAATGTAACAAAAATGCTCTGAATTTAAATATTTGTACTTTGGAAATTTGGAAGATATATTATAATACCTTTATAAAATAAAACAAATATAATTATTTTGCTCAAACCCATACATATACACACACATTATTCATTCATGTTTATAGTTGATTTGTGCACAATGAGACCAGTAATGGGCATTAATAAAGTAAACTAGGCTGATGTTGACAATAGATGAGAGGAGACTAAATATATATTTTCTACCAAATGCATTTTCGCAGAATAACACAATCAAAATTCTATTACTGCTAATGTCAACCACTGTTTCACCTCGATGCCAGCGCAAACGTGTTTCCATGGATACAACGGCTGCATATTTCAACAAGCGCCACTATTTATTATTGGCCATGAAGTTATTGTATTAAAAGCTCATTTTCACAAATCAGAACACAGTCGATTACACACACAAAAAAACCTGACTTTCACTTACATGACAGAACTGTCCCACAGCGCACAGAATGGATTCATTGTTCCCTGCAAAAAAAAAAAAGGGAGAAAAAACACACATGCATTGTAATTGGACAAGCAAATCTGTGATTAGACATTTCACAGTACATGCTGATAAAAAGAAGTTTCACTATGATAACCCATATGTCAAAACAGAGGTCGTGTTATTTAAGAAATAAACAGGAAAAAGAGGAAGAGTGGAAAAAAAAAGCTCCCATTGTAATCATCCGGGCCATATCTTGATGACACATTGAGGAGAGAAATAACTGGTGATGGCAAATTAATTATTGGACTAATTACTGCTATTTGTCTGTTGATTAATGAGCCTGAAACATATGACAGAGGCTTTGTGGAGCTCGTCTTTGATTGGCTGTGTAGGGATTCAAAGGGGAACAGAAGAGCATGTTTTCATTTGATTTCAGTGCCAATGCACTCAGATTCTTCCTTTTCTCTTTAAAAGGCCATCTTTTTATTGATTTATATGGTTGCTTTTATATCAGTTACACAGTTACGCAGGAAGATTTGGATCAATTTGACCACACACGAGGAGCATTAGGAAAATCTGTATTGATTTTTTCATTCATTTCTTTGTTTGTTTGTTCATTCTTACGTTCGTTCATTCTTATGTATGTTCAGTTGTATGTTTGTTCATTTAGTCATTCATTCATTCTTTTATTATTTTGTTTGTTTGTACCTTCTTACATTCATTCGTTAATATGTTTGTTCATTTATTTATTTGTTTATTTGTTCTTACATGTTCATTCTAATGTGTTCGTTCACACATTCATTCGTTCATTTGTTCATTTGTTAATGTTTGTTCATTCATTCATTTCTTTGTTAGTTTGTTTGTTCTTACATAAGTTCATTCTAATGTATTTTTGTTCATGTTTGTTCGTACATTCATTAATTAATTCGTTAGTATGTTTGTTCATTCATTCATTCTTTTGTTAGTTTGTGGGTTCTTACATATGTTTGTTCTAATGTTTGTTTGTTCATGTTTGTTTGTACATTCATTCATT
>CAIGQW010000302.1:17225063-17239016 GCA_903798125.1 Danio choprae | reverse complement strand
TTGTGGGGGAAACCGGAGCACGCGGAGGAAACCCACGCAAACACAGGAAGAACATGCAAACTCACAGAAACGCCAACTGACCCAGCCGAGGCTCGAACCAGCGACCTTCTTGCTGTGAGGCGAACGTGCTATCCACTGCGCCACCGTGAGGCCCCATATATATATATATATATATATATATATATATATATATATATAAAATTATGCTATATTATTATTATTATGCTACACGAGCAGCAGTGCGATATGGCTGTATATCGGCACTGGTGACAGGCATGCGTTGGCTCAAGGCCAAACATAAACAGCCATATCGCACTGCTGCGAGTGTGATATTGTATTTATACAACAGTTTGATGGCATAATCATGTATATAAAAAAGAAAATCAAAAAATACTTTTGTACGAGGAACTACTTTCTTCCACCATTCATACACATCTGCAGCTGACCATAAGAACAGCAGAACCCATTGCTCATTCACAAATGCCACTTTAGAACTAGTATTTAAATGATTCTCTTGCGTAATGTCCAAAATGATGACAAAACAGGTGATTTTGCTCACATTTTAAGATTATAAGGCTGAACGGCATGAAATGCCATCAGTCTACAGAGATTTCCCAGTATTTCACAATAATTAATGCCAAAAAAGCCAAAGCAAAGCAAACACTACCACATTACTATGGTATAAATACAGCACTACAAAATACAAGAGAGAGAGAGATCGACTTAGAATGCCACTTTCCTGTTCTGTAATGATTTGTTCAGCTGTAGTTTAAACTTATGCAGAGAAAATGCAGTTTTTCTCCCCTTAGGAATTATTATGCGGTCTCTGTCACCATCTTGTGGCAGAACGTCAACCGTCTTTGCTTAGTATGACAGGCTGGCCGCCGACGCACTGAATCCCCAAAATTATGAATATTTAAAATAGGCACTATCCTTATAAATAAACTGCAAAGTTGCATTCTAAACAACTACATTCTCACCTAAAAAAAGCACAAAAGTGTGTGTGTATACATCCATAATGTCAATATTATACTACAGTACATACACATTGAATATATATTGTAGATAAATTAGTCAGTTGTTACATTCAATTAACATTTTAAATCCAATTCCTTCAAAGTAAACTACAATTAAAAATCCTATTCGCCACCTCAGTTAAATTTAAATTCAGCAATATATTTGCTTGCCTTTCATGCCACAAGAAAAAGGAAACAATTATTTAGTCTTCTAAAACTATGTACACTGTCATTTGAACACCATCTTTCACTCATAATTAATATTAATAATAATATGCTCTAAAATATTAAAGTCGGGGAGCATTAGGAAGTAGTCCCTTTTGCTCAGTTTCAAAGCGGTGCCATCCAGTCTGACATTCAGGAAGATTGAAATGCATTATCAGCCTGCACAATGTGAGCTGTTCTCCGGGCAGCGAGAGATGCTGAGCAGCCGAGTGAGAGACACACTGCAGAGAGTGAAAAGTGGAAGGGCCTTTTAGACCCGTCGACTCCCTAGATCTTCAATAACTGCTCTTGAATAGCCTGACTGACCTCCTGTCAGGCGGGCCGCTTTACTCCCCAAGACCCTGTCCGACACATTCTCTCAAATCCCCCACGTCTTCCACTCAATAGGCTAAAGGAATGGGTGGTTTTAAAAAGGATGCTGCTATACCTGTGCTTACTCTCCTCAGAGAATGTCACAGACAACAACAGCCCTGTGTGTGTATGTCTGTGTGTGTGGTGGTTTGCTTGGAGATGACAGACAGGCGCCTGCTAAAAAGCTGCACTAAAACAAAAAACAACAATCAAATATTTCTAAGATAAGATATAAGTTTATAACATTCTAAGATATCTATAACTTTACTCCGCAAAACATTGTAATTGTAATTGTTTTAGTGTATTTTAAACTTGTATCTCATTTCAAATCATTTTAAGTAACATCGAGTCCACCCGAGACCCCTTATTAAGGAGCACTGTTATAGATATTTGAATTGTAAAGTAATAATAAACAAAATACAGTCCTGAAGAAGAAAATGACTCTGCATTGTAAACCACTATCCAACAGCATTAGTGGAGCGTTAGTATGAGTCTGGAAACAACAGGATATTTAATCGCACAAATGTGTCACGCCTAATTGCTTCCTGTATCTCTAGCATCACTGATCACTATCTTTACAAGGTGGTATTAAGCCGAAGGATTGATTGTTTGCATACAGCTTACAAATCAGAGAATCTGTTTTTTTGTGCACACCCTCTACTTTCCCCTCACTGCACAGAAGATCATTAGGCAATCAATATATTTGTTTTGCACGGTTGAATATGGCCATTTGTTTCATCATAAACAGCACTCGTCGGCTGCAGAAATGCATCTCTAACAGATACAGCTTTATGAGAGTGACTCCCTGCACTGCAAATAAAAATAATAGTAGTAATAATAAAAATAGTAATTATCTTCACTGCAAAAAAATGCTCGCTTTTTGTCTCGATTCTAGTCTAAAATATCTAAAAATTCTTAAATTAAAAAGCATTTTCTAGATAAGTAAAACGTATTGTCTTGTTTTAAGAAATGAAAGAATATGCCCAAATAAGTGAGTTTTACCTTAAAACAAGCAAAATAAGTTGCCAATGGGGAGGCAAAATAATCTTGTTTTTGCTTTGAAATAAGACTATTTTGCTTGTTTTGCTTGAAAGGCTCAATTACTGTTGGCATATTATTTCTTAAAACAAGACCATATGTTTTCATAAGACCAAAATGCTTCTTGATTCAATAATTTTAATTATTTAGACTAGAAACAAGACAAAAACTCTAAGAAAGAACCCTTTTTTGCAGTTTTGCTTTTAAGGTAAGATATCTTAACATTCTTAAACAAGAAAAGTTTAATTTGAGAAACAAAAATGGACGCAATGATGAGACTTAGCTTAGAGTATGCCTTAAATAAAGATTATTTTTAAGTTTTTTTTTCTTAGTTTTTTTTTTTACCCCCATTGGATTGGATTGGAATGCCTTTATTGTCCCAGAGGTGCAATTTGGTTAACAGCAATAGCCAACACAGATCAACACTTAAAAAACATAGAAATAACAGTAAACAATAAAATTAATAACGATCAAGTAAAATATTAATAAAAAAAAAAAAATCATGTTCAAGGGCAGGAATATCAATATCCATGAGGAAATACAACTTAAGTAACCCAACTGCAGTTGGTACAAATGAATGCAAATATCTGTTGGACCTAGCCCATCTGAAATAAGTATACATTCTGCCTGAAGGCAGGAGGCAAAACTTAAAATAAAGTGGGTTGTTCTCATCTGCTAAAATGGACATTGCCCTCTGTATGACTCTCACCTCATACACATGCCCAATACTGTTAAGATTTGTGTCCAAAATCTTTTGAGATGATGAACAATTTTTGTAAGCCTGTTTTTACTACTGCAAAAGTTAAAAGAGACTCAATAAAAGTAGAATAAAATGTCCTAAGAAGAGGCCTATCCACATTCAATCCCTTCTACTTCTTCAAATAGAACTATCCTTGATTCGTCTTTTTACAAATATAATTTGTGCTGGCCTCAAAGTTCAGGTTATCATCCAGGATGGTGCCCAGGTATTTATACTCACTGTCTCAGCAATGAAACGGTTTATACTAGTAGTAGTATTAGAAATAGATGTTCTAAACATAACCCAATTTAATTAGATGAAGGCATTGAATGTTTGTCAGTTGGGTTTAAAATGTGCTATGTTACACAATTATGCTTGTAAAATCTATTTTTATTGTTTTAAAGATTTTTTTTTACTATAAAACGTGAAGAAAAATGATTTTTGCCAGTGCACTAATCGGTGAGAGGGCTGTGTCCTTGGGAGACAGTTCTTATTAATCTCATTAGAATTTATTAAACTCTGCACAAGTTGAAGGACATAAAATGAGGGCAATTTTGTCTTCTTTCTCTGGGTCCTGAGAAGTCAAATAGCCTCTCAAAGTACACCATCATAATCATTGATTTCTAAATGAATGAGCATGAAGCTGACCACCTGTGAATGGAGTAAAATGCTCTGTTTTTTGTTGACGTAACTAGGTCATTTTTTTTGAACTAGCTGGCTATAATCTAATCACATATGCTGCCAGATGAATGCTGATTTATGCTTCAGTGGAACCAAATCAATTCACTCAATGTACAGGAGAGACATAAAATGCAGACATTTATATGGAATTCTATTTGAATATTACAGAATGTGCTAAATGGGGCTGAGAGTATTACATCTCTTACTGGGCACTCTCAGAATGATGAAATAAGTTAAAGCATGTAAAAAAATCAGCAATGCACATGTCAATTTAGATCTGTAATGGACATTGCTAAATACTTCATTTAGACATCTTTAAAGGTGATTTTCGCAGGGGTTTTTTTAACCCCCGGACTGTAGATTTTCAAGGTATACATAAATGGAAAAAACTTGTATTATTTATACATTTCAATTCCAATTTTTTTTCATTGACACTTATGACTGGTTTTGTGGTCCAACGCCATATATATATATATATATTGGTATTTGTCATACATAAATAACTAAGCTATTAGCAAGCCGTATTTGACTTTCACTAGGTCACTGATATGACTGAAGATTCCATCTCAAATAAATTACCTTTAAATAATCATGTTACTTAGTTCCCCTATTACTTCTGTCTCCAACTCCAATGAATTTCAGCCCGTTTTCTCTGCTGTGAGTCTATGAATTTACAAGCACATGGTTTCATTATTGATTGTCTTTAATTTCGCTATACCGGTTTTTAAAAATGTAGAAAGTGAAACTGTTATTCATAGCACCAAAAGAAGCATTAAATTACAAAAAAATTACAAAACACACATTACTAGTCTAAGGCTTTTGTTTCAGCGTGCATTCTTCAGCATGCAAAATACACCATAGGCTCAACAGCTTTCACTCCATCTGCAGCATACAAACTGTTTCCAACATGTGGATTGTGAGATCTAAATCTTGCAGTGCTAGAACTCCCGTTACCAACATATAACCCGGTCCACAGCTGAGGTTGATTTTAAAATATATAAATAAAAGGAATAAAGAAGGCCTATTGAATACCAATTTGTAACATAATGATAATAAAGATAATTACAACAACTATATGCAATGTTGTGTTATCTGTCACTTTAAGAGCTTGACTTCTTTAAAGCAAAACAGATTTTAATTGGCTGCCAATGTTTTTATTGTTTATCTGAGGAATATAGTTAACATACTTTTTAAGACTATAGCTTTATAGCTCTAGTTTTCATCCTGACCAACATGTAAAATGATCATTCTAAATAGAGGCACAATAATACAATGAAGTGGTAATCAAAGACAAGACTGAGGGAAAGACTATAGCAGAATATGGCAATTGCAATCACTGTCAAACAGTGTTGGGGGTCAAGCATTAAAAGTATTGAGTTATGTAATCAGATTACTTTTTCAAGTATGTAGTTATCAATACAACTTAAATACTTTTTTTTCGAAACTGTATGCATATTTATGTATATTTAGTTTAATCAAATTAATTTTCTAGTCATCTCAACATACTAAAATGTTAAATTAACTTTGTATAATAAAAAAAATTCTAACTTTATTAGATTATCAATTTAAGTTACAATACCGTAAAAATGTTTGTTGTCATCAGTGTCGTTATTGAAAAGTGCTGCACTTTCTTTTCATGCATCGTATTCTTCACGAAGTAAAGAAAGAACTGTTGAAACGTTTGCTTGAGCTCAACTTTATACACTTAAATTTAATTTTCTTCAGCCTGCCTTTTCTAATCAGTCTTTTGCACACTTCAAATATCAGGTATGACACCCCAAATAAAAGCCCATCAATAATGAAACAGTGCTTAAAGTGTGTGTGTGTGTGTGTGTGTGTGTGTGTGTGTGTGTGTGTAATCAAAATGTACAATGTTTATTTTGCAAGAGGCGAAACAGTAGCTCAGTGGTTAGCACTGTCGCCTCACAGCAAGAAGGTTGCTGGTTCGGGTCCTGGCTGGGCCAGTTAGCATTTCTGTGTGGAGTTTGCATGTTCTCCCCGTGTTTGTGTGGGTTTCCTCCGGGTGCTCTGGTTTCCCCCACAGTCCACAGACATGCGCTATAGGTGAATAAAATAAACTAAATTGGCCATAGTGTATGTGTGTGAATGAGTGTGTATGGATATTTCCCAGTACTGGGTTGCAGCTGGAAGGGCATCTGCTGTGTAAAACATTAGCTGGATAAGTTGGCGGTTTATTCCACTGTGGCGACCCCTGATGAATAAAGGCACTAAGCCGATGGAAAGTGAATGAATGAATATTTTGCTACAGTTTAGGTGAACAATTAATCCAATTAAAAATACATTTTGTTTTGACTTGTTAATTTTCGAAGTCTGACCATTTTTGCTTCTGCATTTAGAGTAACCACGCTCCACTTAGTGTTATTTACGAAGGAATGATGTGCAAAAAGAAAGCCCAGCCCCCTACTCAATATTCAGTTTCAATTGTAAGTACATCAACATACTGAAATAAAAGTCTCAGCACCTTCCGATTCACGTGGACTTGTGCTGTCTTCTTTTATTTGAACAAATGTGTGTAGACAAACGACAATGGAAACTGATAAGTGAACACTTTTGCAGCTATGCTTAAAGCTTTCCTATTTACCTGCCATGACATCTTTGAAACAATTAATGCCATTAATCCCAATACTTAATACCCAATACAATCTAGCATCCAGTTCTTCCTCAAAAGGCCTCAACCTACTGTACGCAATTTGACCCTGAAGTAAGTTGTAGACTTTGATGTTCAGATTCTTTAACAACGTACTTTAAGCCCGTACAGTAGTATTTGTCTCATTAAAACTGATTAGAAGATCAAACAAATGCAACAAGTAAATGGCCGAATAACCCACAACTGCTTTAACTCAAACAGGGCTTTAGGAGTCAGTGAGCCCTGACACATCAAACCAAAAGCAAGGTTACACTTGCCTCGTGTTATTATCAAAATAGAAGAAATATTGCAGTAACAACAGCAACGGCACACTCTGTTGCTAGTTCTCGAAGTCGACAGCAGACCTATTTTAAGTAAGTAGGTCAAGCAGGAAGAGGGAATGAGTCCCGTAGTCGACTAGTTTTATAATTCAGTCACATCTAAACACATCAACTGGTTTAAGTAGGTCCCCTGGCAGAGGAGATCCACTAAATGCAATTAGGTGAAGTCATTAGACAGTTCTCGATTCAGCCAGATGAATGGATATGAGGGATGCCACATAAACCTGATAAACTCACCTCAAACATAAAAAGGGACCCTGGAAATCAAATAAATGTGGAAAGTATTTATGAAACGAGATGAATGAAGATGCAGTCAAAAATTAATCACATAAGGAAAGCACACTGTGTTTCTCTCTTGAATATGAAAAAAAAAAAAAGGATTTAGAAATGCTAACAGAGACAACTAATGAGCCAAGACACCCTCGCATGGCATTTAATTTAAGTTAATGCAAAATCTCATACTTTCATTTCAAGTTGGCATGGTCAGCATTTCTGCAGACCCCAGGCATCTCGCTGAGGAAATATTCATCATATATCTTATTAATAATTCATCTCGCACGACTTTGACCCTCTCAGATCTTAAAATGACTGTCCTCCATTCGGTTTTTTGAGTCTGAAACGAGACACTTAATGCTTCGCCAAAGACAAAAAAATGAGATGAGAATGTCGACTATCATCTACTATACTATATAGCTAAGAATATATACATTGACAAACACCCTAACAGCTTTCACTCTCATCAGCACACACAAAACGCATTAAACATTCCCTCGGGGAGCTGAAGATGTATCAGTCAAAGTTGCTGTTTTTCCTCCTTAAACTGTTTCTGTCTCCCTCTCTCTTGGTCTCTATGCTCTTGCTTCTCAGTCTCTTCAGCGCTTTATAAAGTCCTCGTTGCCCAGTCCCTCTCTCTTCCATTTCCACGCCGGTTTAGTGGTTTGAATGATTAATAAGCAGCTGGAAGCAAGGATCAAGTCGCATCTGTTATGCCTTAATATCTGAAATTAAAGTTCTAATGGGGAAAAGAGGAAAACTGCGGTCCATTCCGAGCCTTTTTTTTTCCCAAAATGAGCAGCCCAGAATTATATTCGTAATTCCCATGTGTTTGGTTTTAGTGTTCATTATGTGCAAAGTGTTTATAATGTGTCTAGAGCCTTGTAGTTGTAGTGTTTCTGCTTTCAAGTACAACATACAATGCTTTCATTGCACAAACCGGGGTTCTGAAATGCATCAGGATTTTTATTTTAAAATGTCTTAAAGGGATAGGAAAATGTACTCAGTATTTACAGTGGGTAGCACAATCGCCTCACAGTAAGAAGGTCGCTGGTTCGAGCCTCGGCTGGGTCAGTTTGCATGTTCTCCCCGTGTTCGCGTGGGTTTCCCCCAGGTGCTCCAGTTTCCCCCACAAGTCCAAAGACATGCGCTATAGGTGAATTGGGTAAGCTAAATTGGCCGTAGTGTATGTGTGTGAATGAGTGTGTATGGATGTTTCCCAGTGATGGGTTGCAGCTGACAGGGCATCCACTGCGTAAAACATATGCTGGATAAGTTGGCGGTTCATTCCGCTGTGGCGACCCCAGATTAATAAAAGGACTAAGTCGAAAAGAAAATGAATGAATGAATGTTAAGCACAAAAGAAGATAATTTGAAGAAAGCTGAAAACCTGTAACCATTTTTTTTTCCATAGAAGGAAAAACAAAAACTATGGAAAGCAGTGGCGACATCCAACTGTTCAAAAGAAGAAAAAAAACTCAAAAAGGTTGGAAACAAGTAAAGGGTGAGTAAAAATGATCACAGAATGTTAATTTTAGGGCAAACTATCCCTTTAAGAGTAAATTATTATAAAATGTCAAACAAGTTTGTGAGGTTTTAAATGGAATAGATTGGATGCTCTGTTTGGAATAAAGATGAGCAAAATTGTGTTTAGTATGATGAAGTGCACCTGTGGTTTTTACATGACTGTCATTGGTAGTCAGTGATTGTGATTCTACTTTGCTAAAAGTCATTACAAAGATGGACGTGAGAAAAGTGCTTTCATTTGCAGAAGACATGTGGTTTGACATTTATTGTTATCTAATGCAATGACATTCACACAGTTCTAATGGTAACCAAAGTGGTAAAAATGTTCTTTCAGGCATGTATCTTCTAGAAACTTTTTTTTTGTTGCTATTTTTATATACTGTCAGAATCAGGATCACATTCATTCTATTGGTTAATTATATTTAACTGAAGAGTGAACAAACCCTGAAATTTATAATTAGTATTTCTCCCTTGAATTTCAAAACAATCAAACACACGCACCTTCAGCAGACAGTCTAGTAACTTATATAATATTATCGATTTTATTAAAAAACAAATTTGATTTTTTGAGTAATTTCTTTAGATTATGACTACAGACATTAAAAAGTTCAAATCAATGTAAATATGACATGACAAAAATTCAATTTGCTACAGTCTTATATGAACAGTCAGAATGACCGCTATGGCCATTCTGGTAGTCGTAGAATTCTGGTAGTTCCAGTGTTAATTGACCTAGAACATAACATGGTTGTTAATACCAGACAGGCTTGTCTGAGATATTTCTAAAACTGCTAATCTATTGGGATTTTCATAAACAAACATCTCTAGGGTTAACAAATAATCATCTGATAAAAAACAAACACACAAAACAAAACAAAACAAAAAAAGAGACGAAATTATATAGCTGAAAATGCCTTGTTGATGCCAGAGGATGCAAGAGTGGCCAAACTGAGTTGAGCTGATAGAAAACAGAAGCTCAATTAATGACTCATTATATTCAAGATCTGCAGAAGAGCATAACACAGCCCACATTGAAGCAGATGCACACTCAAAAATAAAGGTACACACTCTGTTATTGGGGTGTTACCGTACAAGTGGACATAAGTAGGGCACACTTTTGCACCTTTAAGGTACCATGAGGTACACATTCGTACTTTTTAGGTATTAATATGTACCTTTAAGGATATGTTACGAACAAAAATGTACCTTTTGAAAAGGTACAGCCTCTTTGACAGATTTGGACCTTTATTTCTGAGAGTGTAGATTACAGCCTCAGAAGACCACACTACGTCTCAAAAACGTCCAGGCAACTAAGATATGGACTAAGATCTATGAGAAATAGCACCTTTCCGACACTTCCGACTATTAAGAAAGCTATAAAGGCTGAAGAGGATTTAAACAAAGTATACACTGTATATAGTCTTATCAAGTCAAAAAACAGTAATATCTTGTACATCACTGCTAAAAATAAAGCTCCATTATTTACATGGATGGTTCCATGAATAACCTTCAATATTCATAGAACCTTTCCACTGCACAAACAATAGTTTATTTAGGCTACAAAAATGTTCTTAACAACAAAAAAAAGCTTGTTTTTAGTAATGCTCTGTGCAAGCTGTTTTTGGTGGAATCAAAAATAGGTCTTTTAGGAAATATTTAAAAACCTTTATTTTTAAAAGTGATATTGACATTATGTTCAAATAGCCTTCTGAACCTAGAGCAGAATAATTTATCTTCCAGTCTATTGACTGAGCATGATTGTTCATTTTATGTTCTCATTTGTTGTTCTGAGTCTATTTACTGAGCTCTTACAAAAACCTTTAAAAGGGAAAATTAATAAAAGGGAAAATTATTCTAAAAGATATGGAGAATTGAGCCTTTATTCATGCTGGTGGATAGAGTACACAACCATTTAAATATATCACACGAATGAACACATCTTATATTTATGATGACTAAGAGAAGAGATGGAAAAACGATTTATTGCTATGCTATAAGTCAAGGCGAAACAATTCATTTTTTTAAGCCTAATGTTAAGAAAACAGGCAAAAAAAATGTATTTATTTTTTTATATAACTTCGTCAATTACATTTATATCAATTCTAAATTATTATATTACATTTATAAATTATTATATAAAATTTATATACATATAAATGATATCAATTACATTTATCTCAAAATTATTTTTTTCTTGCACCTACACTAATTACATTTTAGTTTGTCTTTTTAATCATATCTATATTCTGTATAATTCTATTTTCATACTTAACACTCCAGAGTATGTACCAGATTATTTTCTCTGACTTCTGTACTAATAAAAAGACATTTGTGTATAAAGCCTTTGACTCTAATATGTAATATGAAGCAGACTTCCCATTTTGAATCCAATATTCTGATTTTCTTGCTAGACATGTATACAAAAAAGTGAATAATTCATTAAATAATGCATCACTTGCATATTTAAACATAACATTTAAAAAAAAAATTATACAAAAAAGTTTGCAATTAATCTAATCAATGAACTGGGGAAGTAAGGTGATAGATATTAGATCATTTTTCACCCCTTGCCTTAATTTTCACAAACATAAATGTTCAAACTCAGAGCAAATACATAGTTTAAAATGACGACTGACTTATTCTCCCTACATTCTTTTGTTACTAGGCAACCAGATTTAAGAACGCACATTCCTCACAGTATGAAAGGCTGCTCTTAAAAGAAAGGAGATTCCTTGTCAATTTTGGCCCCCCAAAAAGAAGAAGAAGCCTGTATATGAAGGGCAGTAGAGTGGGAACCGAAGCTGCAGATCACAGCGTGAAAGCCTGTTTTTTTCCCCTCTCGCTCTCTTTCTCTCTCTTTTTTATTTGGATGAGAGAGCTTATTCGTCTAAGAGGCGACATCCTACCACAGGAGGAGGGGTTGTGACCAGAATGGAGAGTAGCTGAATTGAATGGACCGGGCCATAAATGCTTTCGGGAGAGGGAGAAAGAGAAAAAAAAAAGAGAGAGGGAGGGAGGGAGAGAGAGAGAGAGAGAGAGAGAGAGAGAGAGAGAGAGAGAGAGAGAGAGAGAGAGAGAGAGAGAGAGCGCTACAGAAAGAGACAAAATAATGAAAGGAGAGAGAATGTAATGTGACTGTGTGGAGGGCTGAAAAGGAGACAAAGCCGACCTGCAGAGTTTACTACAACAGTGTGACTGAGCATTGAGTCCCTGAACTGAGCAGTTATTGACTCCGTTTTCGACTCCCACCACTATCAATGCCGGAGAAGCATTTTGTAAAGCCAGAACTTGTCGAGCTACAAGTTACATGATTTAAAAGAGATAAACTACAGTCAGGCTGCATATTGGGAATATTTTTCTGGACTGCATTTTGTATTGTTTAGCTACATTACAAGGTAGTAAATAAAAAAGCAAATAACATCGAAACTTTATACAGAATTACACAATGTCTGAATATTTATCCTATTGTAGCAGTGTTCACCTTGCTTAAAAATGTATAATGGGGTCTTTTGAGTTAAATAATCTTAATTTAAGTAACAAGCATTCAACTTAAACAAAAATGTATATTAGTTGCACCAAAAATATATAAATAAACAGCAATAAAACGCAGCATTTAAAAACATATGCTAACATATATGCTATGTACATACATAAACATGACCTAACACAGATATTAGTACAGAGTCAGTATGTAATTTAAATGTAAAATATTAAATATCATCATTACTACTGACAAAATAAAAATAAAACAAACTATGAAAAACAGTTATTTATTTTGAAATTGGCAAATAATTAGGCTTAGCAGTGTATTTACTGGTGTTTAGAGCCATCATGTAATTTAAATGTAAAATTTAGCTAATAATTGGTTAATAAATATGTAATAAATCAGTAGTAAATGCATATTACAAGTAAAATTCATACTTTTACAGCTTTTTTAAAGCTGCTTTGGAATGACAATTAAACTTGAATTGAATTAATTGGATATTAATTCTGAGATTAGCTAAGAATAACATGTAACGTTGTTGTTACCTGTACCTAAGTGCAAGCATGTCATTGAAACGTAAAAAGTGATAAATTACACAGTTGCATTTTTAATAGCTCATGAAAAAAAAACTAAAATAAGAATGACTGACCACCAGTACAAGTATTCAGCTTAAAGTGCAATTTAAATGCTTATCTATGTCAGTTAGGTTAACTACAGTAGGCACATCTCTGAACAGCAGTTTGTTCTGTAGCCAATCGTTAAATAACAATTCTAAAGGGGCTAATAATATTCAACAAAAACATTGCATACATCATTTAAAAACTGCTTCTATTTCAGTCAAACTAAAAGAATTTTCTATGAGAAGAAAAATATATATCATAGGATATACTGTGAAAAATTCCTTGCTCTGTTGAACATAACTAGGGAAATATTTGAAAAAGAATACAAATTTTGCCTTCAGCTGTATTTATTAAAGAAAATCCTACACATTTTCCATCAGAACTGCTGTGTGTGTACAAAAAATGTACACTCCAATCTGTTGAGTTAGTTTCAGTGTAAGGAGAGGATATTTCTGACAACGCCACCAACTCTCTTAAACCCCTGACGGCTCTCTGCATGACATATCGCCAAGACATGAAACGCATCTAAATTATGCAGTCGTCAAGCACGGCTGTACCCCAAAGCTCACCATCCCACCACCGGATAAAGAACTCTATGTACAAACTCAAGCAGCAACTTTTCGCATGCATCCCATCTCAGGAGTTTTCACAGGGCTTTGTCTCCATTTGGAGGTGTTCACTACTCTGCTGTGACGGCCTGTCAACGTCAGCCTGCGGATCGCCTGCAGCCCCTCTTCAAACCATTAATCTAAATTAGTGCTCTGACAAAGTGTCAAAACATTGAAGCTCAAATGTGATGTATGCTCCAGAGGACCCCATCCATTTTCACCCATCTCATGACACTGACGTGTGTAAACTCGTAAAAAGTACAAAGGATAATCAAAATGATTGCAGGAAAAACCCTGGAAATTGGTTGGAATGGGACTATGAGCAATTATAACGAAGAGGGGTGATCATTTATCAAACCCTTGAGATCTCAAAGACTCCCCGTGAGGAGGTTTTCACTGTATT
>CAIGQW010000302.1:17129102-17173590 GCA_903798125.1 Danio choprae | reverse complement strand
ATTATTATTATTATTATTATTATTATTATTATTATTATTATTATTATTATTATTATTTTACAATCTGTATATTGCACAGGTATATCCAAAAAATGTATATACAGTATATAAAAAAATAGCAGTGAGACTCTTGATTCCCATGAAAGTACATGTCTGTGCATTAAAAATATTTTTCTGGTGTCCTCCCCCAAACACAGTTCTATCTATGAATAAAACAGTTTAACTTGATTTTGTCGTAGCCATTGTCTGATGTCGCATACCTGTGATATCCAGAAATTGCACAAATTCATCACATTTAAAGGTTGAACACACTAGAGGGTTAGCGGCGCCTATTATTTTATTTTTTTCCCCCTGCTGGCTTTGCAAAAACGAACACGGGCATCATTATAAAAGGCTTTGGAAGTAGTTTTACTTATGTGAATTTGATTGATATGAGCTTCACAATAATCCATGCACCACAGAGGTTTTGCATCCTATTGGTAAATGCAATCTTCATGGATGTACACTAAAGACTATATATCACAGTCTTAATCTTGAAGTCGGTATATAAATCAAAAGCATCCTATTTACTATTTAAATGCACACTCCCGGTGCCTCCATAATCTCGTATAAAAATGTAATAACTTGACTCTGAAACAACATTCCTTTTTAGCTGATATCACTAATCCCTTTTACTTTTAAAGGATTCTCTTCCTACACCCTGAAATACACCCAATTTTCACAACAATCAATGATAGCAAAATTTTCCCCTAAATAAGCTATATTATTAAAATGATAAATAAGGTTGTGATAAGGCCATGCTGCAACAAAGTGAAACTATTCTTTGGATTTGCATTATTTTTGTAATAATTTAAAGGATTGGAGTAAATAGGTCTGCATATACTGTAATACAGTATGGTTACCACACAAAAACGTTGTTCAATTGTTTTATTTCAGCACATTTGTCAGGTTTTATTTCATCCTGCTTTTATATGTAGGACTAATTTCTAACGCATGTCAACTCCCACAATGCCAATTTAGAGATAGTAATGAAGTCTTGATCCAAGTTCAACTAATGCAGGAACACGGAAATAGTTGATCATATTTCTGACCACTATAACCATTGAGAAATCTTTAAGTTTGTTACAGAACTCTGTGACACGAACCACAAATTAAACTATAGCCAAATGGAATAGTGCTGTCATCCTCAACACTGACAAGGAAAACAGCTAAAACACTGCAAAAATGATTATGTGATGGCTTTACGTTTCACAAATCAACTAATTTTGCCATGATTATACTGTAGTAACCTTAACGGAAACCAATGGGAATCATTTTTGTTGTTGTTGTTGTTGTTGTTGTTGTTGTTATTAATAAGATGATATTAGTTGTATTTTTGTATTTGGAATAAGTATTGTGAGGTTTTATTTTTCATAACAAATGTCACAGAAAATAATAAGTTACCAATAAATGTTTACTGTTGTATTCATAAAAAATAATGAACATCCAGCCAGTTCTTGCAAAAAAAAAAGCCTGACAGGCATATCAACAGCTCTACGTGAATTAAAGAGCTGTTCTATAATACTGAGGGGCTTTATTTCTGCGAAAACAACCAGCTGTATGTACATTATGCTACTTACTAGATGGTCTAAAATTAAACAATTAGTCAAAACATTGACCTTAGTTGTAATAAAATTTTAATCTATTTTTAATTAAACAAAGCTTACAAAAAATGTGATACAGCATACTAACCTACTTAATATTACTATTATTGAGTCGCAAGATGGTGCCAAGCTGTCAATATATTCAACTAAGGGTCAAAATAGTTTAATTGGATGCTATTGAGCATTAACATATCTTGGGATGTCGTGACTGACCAATAAGAATCAAGTATTACACAGAACTGTTTAAAATTGTGGTTATCGTGAGGTACAAATGCATAAGATAAGGCTGTTACCATTTTAACAGATGCTACTGTTTTTATTAATGAAAATTATTTTACATATATGCCAACTTCATATTCTGCAACTCTCAACAACATTACTGTAAAATGTGCATTGTTAAAGCCAAAACTTGATGATATTGTATTAATGAATAAAATATGAATGATATTATTAATATAAAATTTGCAGCGCCACCCAATCAGGTGTTGATTCCACTATCTGTAGAACTTAGTGGAATCAGTGCTACCAAATGTTTGACATATTCAGACATATCAGACATCAGCCAAAGTAAAATAGGTTGTGAACATTCACTCTTTTTAATAAAACAAAGACAGCTTATGCACAATCATAGCATTTGACAAAAAAAGAAAGAGAAAAAAAATCCTCTGCTGAAGAAATTCAAGATAGCCTCCAAGTTGAGGGAACAATGGCGATGAACATGATGCGCTGTGACTACTGATCCAAAGTGAATAAAGGGCTGCACTATGCAGCAGAGATGCAAAGCCTTCTCATGGCCCCTAGCATCAATAAAAGGCCCCTCGCTCTTCTAAACTACCAATGAACAAGCATCGTAGCCCAAAGGGTTCGAAACACTTTCTTCAAATGCAACAATAAGAAAGCAGACAAATAATTCATCAGCGCAGTGATGCAATCCACCCAACACTCAGAGGTCAGAGCGTGCTAAATAAATCATCACTCCTCGTTCTCATTTGTAACCATTCACAATTCTCTGAAATCTGACATTTGGAATTCCGGTGGGTGTATATTATCATCACATGGGCATGACTCAGCACTAACTGACACACTGTGGACGTGCACTTCATTAGCATCAGCCAAATTTCCCCTTTCCCGCAACACGCTTGAAGCCCTGGGCCTGACAAGGGTCATTTGCACAAAGTGACAGCTCAGTTTCCCCCACAGATCCAAGTGCAAGGGCCCTGGACCCTGCAGTGCAGCCAGGCAAGTTTTTTCTCCAGAAATGGTCAAGAAAAAAAAAAAAAGAGCAAACGGCCACTGCTGTCCGAGGGCAGACCGATGGTGCAGAGAGAGAGACAAAGAGTAATGAGAAACCGCCCCGAGATGTTGCTCATCTTCTCCAGCAGGGCTTCATTTGTGACTAATTTAGGAGACACAATTCAGAGTGGCTGATTTTGAGCCATCACATCAAGTGTCACTGTGCCTGGAGAGGGGATGATGCAGAGATAAAGAGAAGAAATGCTGATAATAAGAATGAGGGGTTACCCGCATGACCCATATATGGCCACCATACAAAAGCAGGGAGCCCTATGGGGACCATAGCTGAAATGATCATTCATAACAAGACAGTGTGGGTTTGAAATAGCTCCATGCCATGTACAATATGAAGTGCCTGGGAGTGAAAATGATGCATTAAATGAATCAAAATTAGTGTGAAATAAAAAAAGTGCATTATATGGGGTGGGACATTCTTGGATTGTTGTCTGTTGCTATTGAACGATCTCATGTGAGCGACAGGTTGTCCCGCCCTCACATTATTATATCAGAGGTTGGTTTCACTTAATATTTTTAATGATTTGTTCTCAAGTGGTATTTGGAGATGAATTACAGTTTCCACCTGGTATTAAAGTGTTCAAATGGGTCTCTCATGACTACTTGTGTTCACATTTCTTCAAAACCCTTCACTCTTATTTCAGGCTGTACATCCCTTTCATGGGAGCATTCAGTGTGATGCACGAGTACTACCAAATAAACAAACGCTTGTTGCACAACTTATGAGCGAGAGGGAAAAGCACGCCAATGAAAGGATGCGAATGGCACTGCTATGAAACTACTATTCTGATAGTAATCCAAAGTATGGAAGTAGGATCTTGTCTACAACACATACCATAAGAATCATGTCTTTTACAATGTTTATTTTGCTAGTGCACATTGTTAGTCTTAAAATGAACAATTAATCTCTGCAAGTTAATCCATTAAAAAACTGTCTTGGCAATCATTAATCAAATTCTAATCATTTGCTTCCTTGACGGCTTAGATGAGATATGTTTAGTCACACCCTCCAATCATTAGTTTGCTGTAAATGAATAATGAGAGGAGTGGTGCAAAAATAAAACCCCGCCCCCTACTCAATATTCAGTGTCAGTTGAAAACCCATCATCAAACTCGGACTTCAAGTGGATAGTTCACTCAAAAATTTAAATTGTTGTGTTTCTGTTTGATAGTTGATAGTTGGAGAGTAAATGATGACAGAATTTTCGTTTTTGGGCCGAACTATATCTTTAAGTCAGTAGCTAAATTGTATTTTGTGCCTGTTTGAATGATTAAATGACTATTTATGCAATGAAATCTTTGGAAATTATCCAAAGAGGAAAAGCTCAAAATGTTTTAGACCACATTACACCATTATTTACAGTTGTCCAGTTGTGATTAAATTAATGGAAATAAATCCTAACGTCATGTGTAAACAATGCCAGAGCAGGGAATAGATACCCTGCTATTTTGAACAAAACTTGAAATCGGGCATATAAAAAAATAGGACAGTCAATTCAGATATTATATAAAATGGTCAACATTTCATCATATCTTAGCCAAAAGCCATTTAATGTGTATTTTTTTCACTCCCAAGTCCTTTGTGTCACATCAGACACCATGTCATATCAAGTTGAATGCTGGAGCTGTGAATAAATTGTGGCAGCCTATTTTATAGACTACCTTGCAGTGCAAAACCAGCCTTGGCATCCCATTTTCCCAACCGCGGCTTCATGGCCAAGGTTGACATTTCTACAGAAATCACTCGTTTGAATGTATGAAAGCTGATGAGATGGATTTCACCGCTGTTTATGTGTGGGTGACATTCTCATCAAACCACTGTCAAAAAATGCCACATTGGTTCCCACTGCAAAGTTTCAAACATTCTAACCAAGTATATAAAAGCCTTTCCTGGTTACATTCTCAAACAAATGACTAAATCTTTTTATTGAAATTATAGTTAGTTATATTCAACAGGAGTTTGACACCATGGTCACCGAACCTAACATGTTAATACAGAAACAAAACCTCAAATCCGTTCCTGCAATATTCCCGCAATCAGCTAATGCCCGCTCAAGTGCATTTAATGTGCACCAGCATCATAATTATACATTATGCAAGTCTAATATGTTTTTACATTTCAAAACACTTTACTTTCATCCTCGGCGAGGCAGCATTTCAAAACACCAATGTTATCATAAAGTATAATCAAGCTCATGTTTTTGCCAGCTTGCTGGATATCATGCTGCACAGTGCAATGAACCAGAAAACCAGTTTTTAGTGATCCTCTCATCGCCCTATTCAGAGGCCACACTTTGTTACCATGCACACAACCAGGCGTAAGGGAAATCAAAGACAACCATTTATTTTGGACCCACTCTGTACAGATCTTGTGTGTGTGTGCGTGTGTGTGTGAGTGTGTGTGTGTGTGTGTGTGTGTGTGTGCGTGTGTGTGTGTGTGTGTGTTTGTGCGCTTGTGTGGCTATTTGAAGGCGTACGCTGCTGAACGCTCATCCGGGAGGGCAGAAGCTTCATTCTGGCACTACAGCAGGGCTCTGTGCACTTTTAAACCTGTGATAGCAATCCACTAAAGCCTTCACTCTATAAATAGAAGCTTTCAGTGTAATCTTCGAAAAAAAAAAAAAAAAAAAAGAGCTGGTGCACATAAGCTTCTCTAAACATGCGGATAGCTTAAAGTTAGTGAAACATTGCTTTTTAATGCTAAAGCTATATTTCCAGCGCTTATAATGACAACTTGATCCAGAAATGCTTTGAGATGGGAGTTCTGTTTAAGAATTCATAGATACAGAGGGAGTGGTATTAATTATAGAGTCTGTGCCATAATAAAACGCTCACATAATAACCGGGGAACAAAATAATCAATGGCTTAATCTTCATTTCAAGCTTGATTCATATTTAAAACATTAGAAAATGGAAATCACTCTCGGCTACGAGGTCATAAATGGAATATGACATAGTTTGGGAAGGAATTTAAAGCTCATTTGAAAAGGGGGATGGAAGATGAAATTGGGGGCCTATTTAACTCAACTGAACCTTGATAATTCCAAAGCACCGTGTTCCGCTTGATCGGAAAAGCTGCCACCTTCTCCCTAGGGGGTTATTATTTTCAGCAAGTAAAACCGGAATAAGCCATAGGATGGTTACTCCTTCCCTCCCTCTCTCTCTCTCTCTCTCTCTCTCTCTCTCTCTCTGTCTGTCTCTATCGCCACCTCATTATTCATTATTTTTGAATCACTGTGCTGGAACTGAAGCGAGACAGTCAGCATCCATTCTCGGCCAACCATCTCTGTGAGCTGTTGTCCTTTCACAGTATGCTGGGTCATCCCTGCCTCCAGTTGATCTCTATCTTGTGCCAGTTGTGAAATGTTACAGATGCTAATTAGCTGTAATGTCTGCGACCCCGTTAAGAGTCCATTATGCATCATCCCCCCTATCAAAATGTTCATTGCAAGCAAATTCCTTCAAAGGCATTTGCTGCAATCTGTTGCTGCCAGCTTCCGTGGCAGGAGACAACGCTGGACAGCAGAGGGACGACTGACAAGGCGGCTGTCATTGATGGAGTCTGACAGCAGCATAACAATTACGTTTAGGCCAATACAGGCTAAGTACGGTGTCAGGGGCTTTAACTTTAAGTTCAGCTGAAAAACAAGCAGGTGCATATATGATCTTCCTAAAATACAAAGATGGATGCGTGTGCCTGTACGACTATTACTTGATAGAGAAACGCTTTGAGATGGGAATTTGGAAAAATTCACAGAAACAGCAGGAGTGATATCAATAAAAGCGATAAGTGCTAAATTCAAATGAACATTTGTCGGCAAAGCTTTCCCGGAGAGTATTTGGGAATTGTTTTATCTCCATTTTGAATTCACAAAGCAGGCTTTGGTTTCATTAGAAAACTCTTGGAATTCCAAAGTAGCTAAAAAATATGTTGGCTTTTTACTACATAATAAAATATAAAAGAAATGACATGATAAAAAACACCTTAGACTTAGTACCCCGTTTTGAAAAAAAATAAATAAAGAGAATTAGTAAATTAATCGCCATCCAGGTTATTACACATCTTAAATGACGTAACATTAAAATTAAAAAAAACAAAACACACATCAAGACAGAACATTTATTTTTGGTACACCCTGAAATTGTAATAAAACGAAACAAAGAAGACATCAGTAGCAGAGCACAAGTGAGCTCTTTTTGGTGTTCTCCTACGTGGAAGGGTGGAGGAATACAAGGGGGGCATCATAAAGACACAGTATAATTAAGCTGTGAAATAAACTCCAGCATTAAAGGCCTGCAGCTGTCTGGTTCATACTCACCCTCCTTGGATGGGCGCCGCACCTCTGCGCTCAGATTGCACACCTGCGCCGTGCGCACCTGAGGAGTCAGGCATCCTTCGGTTTGGGGATTTAAAGGCAACACCACGTTACTGAGCATCAGCACGCTCTCAGATTCCCCATCGCCTAAATGTTGCGGGCAGGTGCATTTAGCGTAGACTATTCCACACGATTCAGCTTTCTCTGCTTTCAAGCAGTTTTCCAACCACGTGCATAACACCTGACATCCAAACTGACTCGGGCTCGCCTTGTTTAAAACCACAAACTCCACCACAGACCTTTCCTCGTCCTCTGTCTTCTTCGTCGCCAATCCGTTGTAGTCGTAAGGAAACACTCGCCGGAGCTGCACAAAATTTTTGTCGTAATGCAAAAACACATTGATATTCTTGGCGTCATCACACAGGTGCACAATGGACTCGTTGATCCTCAGCAGCTCGTTGATCTTCTCGTGGGAGAAGTGGTCGAACTGGTAAGCCAGCAAGGAGAATTCAGAACAGCTAATTTCTCGTTTGTAAAGTTTTAGGTAGATGCTGTATTTGGTAGGATCTGGGTTCTCCAACGTCCAAGTGCAGTTTGTGAAGTTCTTGGGAAACATTTCACTCATGGAGTAGGATCCATAGATAACTCCTTTTACTAACGTGGAACACCAGAAATCTTGGGCACCAGTATATCCAAACATAACCAGGAGATAGGTGGAAAATATATAAATCAACAAATTACGAACAGCCTTCATCCTATGTCATTTGGCCTGCAAGTGAAACAGAGGATGCACTGCGTTTATTGTCAGCCTATATAATAATGCTTTGTCAAAGAATTTCAGTCTAAGATGAGATTTAGCTTTGCTTATCACACACTTACCTACATTGTTCGTTTGCACAGCCTATTTTCTACCATAAACTACCATCTAGATTTTACAGAGACTCAAATGATTCATTCCATGGGAATGTAGCACATTTCGGATAAACATTGCCACCTTGTGGTGTTTATTAAATTGGGGGTAATAACTTTGGGCATCTGCTATGGCAGGATAAAACACCAAAATATTTAGCCATCAAATGATCATTTAATGTGATCATTACACAGTGAATGATCTTTACCGTGTTTGAATGAGTGACAGCGTCGGACACACAAATCATTGACATCCAATAGCGTTGTGATCGTAAAATTAAACCGCGACTCGCTCATATGAAAGGATAAAAGGCTGGCAGTAGAGCTCTCCAACAAAAAAAGACATTTCGCAGCGTAAACCGAGTTTTTTATTCAATAAATCGAGAATAGCGTGTCGCAATTCTGCAGTAATCTACATGTCTGACCGCATAATAATCATCTACATATCTCAGTCTGCTCAGACACAGTTGGGGTTTCCATTCAACTCTTATTCGCATACGTTTTACAAATACCGTCTTTTATATAATTATATCCGATTGCCTGGATGGATTATAATGTCGTGATCTGTGTGAGGACCACTTCCCTTTATTGAATGCAATCTATGCTTTCCGTGAGGCAAAAAACTTTGATTTCGACGTGATGCTTCCGTCTCCGTGAGGATCTGCTTTACGCATATCACCATAATGTGTGCATATGTGTGGAATTCCTAAATATTCTAGAAGTCTGAAAGAAAGGCGGTGGAGAGAGAGAGAGATAGAGAGGGGTAGAGAAAAGCTATTCGATGTCCTGTTTGCATGAATCCTGCAGGCATTGCAGCTGTGTGCAGTGTCACAGCATTCCCAAAACGAGCCTTTATTTTCATTCTTTAATCACCTTAAATGCGGCACTGCTTGTACGACAAAGCAAAACGTGTACGATGCGTTATACAGAGACGTTATCCACGACTATAAAGGACGAGACAGCATTGGCGCACATTGCAACCATCCGCGCTACTTTTCCATCCTTTCTATCCCCATCTATGCTGTCGCGTCGCGCACTTGGACTTTTCGTTGATTATGGTTCCAGTTTGTCGCGTCGCGTCACGATCATCTATATGAACGGTTCAGAGAAAAACAACCGTAGCCACACAAACAAACAATTAAACAAAAGAGCTGCAGCGACGTGTTTTCATATTCATACTCTCTTACAAAACCCAAGAAGTCTACAGTGTGGTTGTCAATCGTCAGTTTTTGGAGGTGGTCACCAAAACGGATTTTTTACAATATACAGTCGGCACCAAACTCCATTCTATGTCATTTTCCAGCGAAACTCGTCGATCATCGTTTAACTTCGCACTGGTCCCTTGACGAAACGTTCGAGTCCTCTGAAATATTGACGTAGTTTCTATTGCATTAATCAGAATGAACTGTGGAACTCAGATCTTTATGCACTGAAGAGGGATAAACTTGGGCGAGGGCCATATCATTATCGCACAAACCCATCTATTTTTTCCGTCACCTTATTTGGCTATAATAATCACAATAATAAACAGATCTTACCTTGCACTCTGAAAGCTATGGCTATTTTTCCCACATACTTGGAAACATCCTTTTTAGAAATGAAACGTGTCGCTCCCCTGCGAATCGATATCTCCCATTGCATATGATAGAAGTCTAGAGCAACAAGATGGTCAATGAGCAAAAATGCATTAGACTCCAGGCTGGATCATCATCATCATCATCATCATCATCTCGCTCCTTTTTTTCCCCCACCTCACAACGTAACCAAGTGATGAGAGCGCAACAGAAGTGAGCCGGACTAAAAATGTTGTGAATCTCGACTGATCATTAGTCGTTGTCTGCCCGTCCCTCAAGAGATGCCCAGGTCGGGTAGCAGGTAGAGCGCAATCCCTGACGGATGGAGGATGCTGCTGACTCGCTGTGGAGTGAGATGGAAAGCGCTTTCTCGCCGAGCCTCAGGACTGGAGCTG
The DNA here is from genome assembly GCA_903798125.1 of Danio choprae. Taxonomy (NCBI): domain Eukaryota; kingdom Metazoa; phylum Chordata; class Actinopteri; order Cypriniformes; family Danionidae; genus Danio; species Danio choprae. Next base: position 17,163,445 of record CAIGQW010000302.1, on the reverse strand, counting down.
CAATATCACGTCACTGCCACTAAGATAAGGCACGTATGGACGTCTCGAGCTGCGTCTCTCACCAGCTCGCCCCCCTTCCCCTGGATAAAACAGAAACTCTTTTTTTATGGGGAAAAATCGAGGCAGAGGAATGTCCCTCGGACTGGAACTGGAACGACACGCTTTATTTTCTGCAGCCGCCTGGACTATTTGATCAAAAACCAAAGGAATAATAATTAATAAGAGACTCGTTTCCTCGGGAATAACGGTTTCGCACGGGATTTTGAGAAATGTGAAGAACTCGTGAAGTTGCTTCATCTTTATCTCACCATCATAAAGAGCTGGGTTTTTCATCTGTAGAAAGTACATGGGTATATGTTATATTGTAATTTTCCTAAAACTAAAACACATAAATTGCTAAACTTGGAAGATGCATCGGCGTATTTAGGCGATATGACTTTTGGATTCGAATTCAGATGGGACTGTGCAACTTTTTCAGATATAAACATGTTGATTTAGGTGTCGAGAGAATTGTGTTTGTGTTTGCGGCTGTCCGAATGCACCATGGAGACTACAGTTTCCAGCAAGAGATCATAGGTACAGTTATGCTTTATATAATAGCTGTAGATTTTGTTATTAAAAGGAAAATAAAATAAAATGACTAATGGAGAACTTCCTTCTTGTAATCTTTATTAATAATACGCATAATATTTTAATAAATTCTTAAATACAGCATCTCTCGAAAGACTTCAAAGATCAGAAGAGAAAGCTTTACATTGCACGCTTAATATAAGTCACAATGATGGAATAAACCTCCAAAACTTGAAAATCAAAAAGATGATGCAGTCTGTCAAGATCTACATTATTCAGCTCAAAAATATCAATTATCTAAAATACTTTTGTGCTATGTTATATATGCTATGTTATATAATGTGACAAATAATGACAAAACTGATGGTATATCAACATACCATGCAAAACTGATCACAATGTAAATGCGCAGTATACTGTTATTATTACTGCAAAGGAGTATTTTTAGCTACAAGTGCAAATATATAAACATTGACTAATCTGATATTATTAGTATTAATATTAGTATTGTGTTGAAAACAAAGGATCTATATGATCACTGATCCACTTTGGATCAGATGTCCTAGTTTAGCACATACAGAGGACAGAATAGAGATAGATGTTTTCTCAACAGATCTTCATGCTGCACTCTTAAAATGGTTCTTTGTGGAAAGAATATGGATGTAAAAGGTAAATAATCAATTCAGACAATGGGTTCTTTATAATGGAAAAAAGTTTCTTAGATATGCTCTTAATAGTAACGGGAAAAAAGATCTTGGAAAGGTTTTTTTGGGAAAGCTGAATACAATATATGAATTATTTCACAATCATATTAATTATTTAACAAGGCAAAGTAATATACTTTTACAGAATAGTTTTTTTAAAGAGAATTCCCATTAGTTTCACGTAGTTCCAGCTAAATGGATAAATAAAATGAACATTAAATAAAGGAATTACACTGAATGCTATACAACTTTTAGCCTAATCAAGGGGAATTACAGTATTACAGTTACAATTATACTGATCAAGGTCATCTGCTATATTCACTATAATTAATAACAGAGAGCTGATGGTGGCAAATTAAATATTGCTTACAACTGTAATATGTACAGTAAAATTCTGGTAATCTTTTGATAATCAAATTATATACACAAATCCTACAACAAGACCTCCAGCATTCTCAGTTCATAACAAAAAACTGACAAACAACAAAAACAATAACAAAGATGTACAAAATGATTTGTCAGGACTACTGGGTTTCATCGCACACTTTGTGCCCTAATTGGTAAACATCGGTAATGTTATAACTTACTTGAATGGCTGTAGGCTTTTAATGGAGATCTAGCATATATAACAGACATAAACAACCCACAGTAATTTTCTTGCCGCACACAAATTAAATGATTCGTATAATTACTAAGTTATGGCTGTACTGTCGCTCAGAGGTAGACACTCCATCCCATGAACACTAATCAAGTCTTTCTCGTGTGTATTTAGCCTGTGACAAGGTCATTACAACATCAAACTAACTTGATCAGAGGAAAGCTGACCACAGCCTGGAGCTTTCATCTCCGGAGGCTTTAGTCTTTATTTCAGCACGATAAACACAAGTATCCTGGTTTCAAAGTAAGATGGCACCACCATTGTTTCTTTGACCTATGAGAGTAGCTTCCATTATAGTGTGCTTTATGGGTTATGCCTTGGGAACTGTCCTCGTGTTTTTGTGTGAATCTGATTTATTTTTGCGGGAAAAAAAAAAAGACTCTGAAGATCTGCTCTATTTATGCCTACACAATGAGTGAATAAAACTAATAGACCGCAGGGTCAATGCACATGGGACTGGTTTTGTAGTGTTGTAATTATCCTGACATTCATCCTGATATCATGGGAAAAAGCAGCTCTTTTTGGCAAATTAGTGGCTATATCGTGGATAAAATCTCATTTATGACTTTTAGAAAAAGTAAGCATGAAGGCCCATTCCTAACGCATGAGCATATCCTATGAAAACATATAAGTGACATACACATTTGCTAAAATGTAGGACATGCTGTTAGATTGTGTTGATTATTCGATGGTTTAATGTGTCACAGATTTGTTTACACTAGGGCTGTCAATCAATCTTTTTCAAATTTTTAATTAATTATATGATGCGGAGATTACATTTATGGGTCCAATTTAATAGTAAGTGGCTTTTAATATTAAGTGCCATCTTACTTATTCTGTTGAACACAAAAAGAAGATATTTTGAAGGAAGCTAAAAACCTGTAACCATTTACTTCCTTGTTATTTGTTTTTCCTACTGGGGAGGTCAATAGTTACAGGTTTCCAGCTTTTTTCAATATATATGTATTTTTGAGTTACTTAAGGGTGAGTAAATTATGAGTAAATATTCATTCAAATATTTAATCACTTTAAATGAATAATTAAGTACAATGTATACTTATTGTGTTCATATTGTATTGAACAACACTTCTGATTCTATTTGTATGGGATTATGGTGTTATGGGTAGTTGGGGGGGGGGGGGGGTTATGGCTCAATCATTCAATTATCAATATACACTTACCGGTCACTTTATTAGTTACACCTTACTAGTACTGGGTTGGACCCCCTTTTGCCTTCAGAACTGCCTTAATCCTTCATGGCATAGATTCAACAAGATTCCTTAGAGATTTTGGTCCATATTGACATATTGATTGCTTCTCGCAGTTGCTGCAGATTTGTTGGCTGCACATCTATGATGCGAATCTCTCGTTCCACCATATCAGAAAAATGCTCTATTGGATTGAGATCTGGTGACTGTGAAGGCCTTTTGAGTACAGTGAACTCATTGTCATGTCAGGAAACCAGTCTTGGATGATTCGCGCTTTATGACATGGCTCGTTATCCTGCTAGAAGTAGCCATCAGAAGATGGGTACACTGGGGTCAGGGATGGACATGGTCAGCAACAATACTCAGGTAGGCTGTGGCGTTGACACGATACTCAACTGGCACTAATGGGCCCAAAGTGTGCCAAGAAAATATCCCCCACACCATTACACCACCACCACCAGCCTGAACGGTTGACACAAGGCAGGATGTATCCATGCTTTTTAATGTTGTTGAAGCCAAATTCTGACCCTACCATCCGAATGTCGCAGCAGAAATCAAGACTCATCAGACCAGGCTACGTTTTTCCAATCTTCTATTGTCCAATTTTGGTGAGCCTGTGCGAACTGTAGCCTCAGTTTCCTGTTCTTAGCTGACAGGAGTGGCACCTGGTGTGGTCCTCTGCTGCTGTAGCCCATCCGCCTCAAGGTTCAACGTGTTGTGCATTCAGATATGCTCTTCTGCATAACTCTGTTATAACCAGTGGTTATTGAGTTACTGTTGCCTTTCTATCAGCTTGAACCAGTCTTGCCATTTTTCTCTGACCTCTGCCATCAACAAGGCATTTGTACCCACAGAACTGCCGCTCACTAGATATTTTCATTTTTTCAGACCATTCTCTGTAAACCCTAGAGATGGTTGTGTGTGAAAATCCCAGTAGATCAGCAGTTTCTGAAATACTCAGACCAGCCCGTCTGGCACCAACAACCATGCCACGTTCAAAGTCACTTAAATCACCTTTCTTCCCCATTCTGATGCTCGGTTTGAACTGCAGCAGATCGTCTTGACTATGTCTACATGCCTAAATGCATTGAGTTGCTGCCATGTGATTGGCTAATTAGAAATTTGTGTTAACAAGCAGTTAGATAGGTGTACCTAAAAAAGTGTAATTACAGAAATTAATTGCAGATGCACACATGCATATAACTTTTCAAATACAAGTATAATGTAAAAACATGAATGAACATAACAAGTGCATTGTACCAAATGATTAATTGGTAATTAAGCCCAATATAAAGTGGGACAAATTAATGCATTAAGTACGTTTACATAAATCATGTCAAAGTTTTCTCTTTGAAGTCTCAGATTCAATAAAAAAAAGTATAAATTGTTAACCCTCATTCTAAGGTTACAAAATTATTGTTATTATCTGTTTTATAGCGGCGGCTCGGTGGCACAGTGGGCAGCGCTGTCGCCTCACATCAAGAAGGTTGCCAGTTCAAGCCTCGGCTGGGTCAGTTGGCATTTCTGTGTGGTTTCCCCCACAAGTCAAAAAACATGCGCTATGGGTGAATTGGGTAAGCTAAATTGTCCATACTGTATGTGTGTGAATGAGTGTGTATGGGTGTTTCCCAGTGATGGGTTGCAGCTGGAAGGGCATCTGCTGCGTAAAACATATGCTGGATAAGTTGGCGGTTCATTCCGCTGTGGTGACCCCAGATTAAAAAAGGGACTAAGCCGAAAAGACAATGAATGAATGAATGTTGTTTTGCTTAATAAACAACATCTACAGGTATGAAACATACTGTATGATGGTGAGTAAATAATACAATTTTTTATAATTATTAATTTCTAATTGAGAGTAGGATCACATTATATACTTGACTTGTCTTACTTTAGACCCTTAAATTTTTCATGCAATACTTGTGATTCTAAACAAACTCTTACATGAATAAGCAGGTTATAGATGGCAAAACATCCTAGTTTATTAAACAATCTCTTTCATGCAAAGCTGCGAAAGTCGTTCATTTGACATTCGCACACTCGACTTGCTGGAAAGAGTCAACCTGGAAAATCTTTTAATGAAATATCTAAGAGGTAATTGATTTAAATGTCAGTGATGAGCGACATTTGAAAGTGCATTAACAAAAGAAACCGTTTCTAGAAAAAAAATAATTAGCTGCATACACATTTCAATGACAAGGTGTCATATTTTTTTGTTAACTAGAAAAGATTTCACACACTGTGCCTGCAACAGTCATTTCAACAAAAAAAAAAAAAAAACTGGATAATTGACAGTATGAAGTGTTTTTAAAGCCACCGGGAGGGGTAGCACACATTTACAGAGAGGACACAATTATTGCTGTCAACTACAAAGTCCATACAAAGATTTTTATCAGTAGCAGTCTGTCAAAGCATGCTTACTAAGAATCAGTACTGATATAAAACTGCAGAAAAAAAGAGACATTTATTTACTCACACACACACACGCACGCACACACACGCACGCACGCACACGCACACACGCACGCACGCACGCACACACGCACACACACACACACCTTCACTGCAACAACATTAACCAAAAAGCAGTGATTGTACTTCTGATATGCGTATCATCAAAGTTTGCAAGTAATTGCCTTAATGCACAATTCGATTTTCTGTACTGACAATGCATACAGTGTTTAATAATTATGTAACGTCTATAATTTCTTCATCGTCTAGACTCCATCTCATTTGCAATTAGTCGAGAAAATGTGCCAAAAAGATCATAAAGACCATATCAGAGCATATCACCTATACTGAAATATGTGCTTTGAATAATTGCTAGTGAATTAGACACAAAGGGAAAACTGTTAAAGGATGTCATTAAATTACACTATAACATTTAACAGGTTGTGCTATATGGCATATAGTAAAGGCTAGAGAGCGCTGTTATGGAATTAATAATCATCTCCCTTGCAGTGAAGGAATTTGAACTTGAATTAAACTGGCCACACGCCACGGAAAGTTACATTTTGATAACAGGAAGAGGAAATTACTGAATTCATTCGAGCCGGGACTCCAACCAGCGACCTTCTTGCTGTGAGGCAACAGTGCTAACCACTGAGCCACCATGTCGCCTCACGATGAGTACTTAATAATTGTTTTACTAATGCATTTAAAATTTTCATTTATTTAATAATTATTTTATTTATAACTCTTTGTTTTATTTATAACTTCATTTATAAATATTAAAGAAGTTGCCTACAGAAATACTACTTTACCTTTATAAACACATATACATTTATAGGTAAAGTCAAACTTCTAGCCGTGTTGTCATTCTGTCACACCTTGCACAAAGGTTCATGGGTGCCTGAAGTGTCCGTCAGTTGTACCCTTCACAACTCTTTATTCTGAAGCGCTCTTTGCAGTGGACAGATTTGAGCAGTTCAGTTTGGAACAAGTCGTGCTTGTTTTCACTCTGATGTTTCATTCACAGGGCAATATGTCCCATTTGGAATGCACCAATAGTCATGTAGTTAGTAAATATTAATATTCAGAATGTAACACAAGCCTGCTTTGAAGCTTTGTTGAGTTCTGTATGGCGAGAGCTGATATCTGTGTTTACCTTGTTGACAGTTCATAATTATAATATTAATAATACCTTTTATTTATAGGCGCTTTTCAAAGCACTCAAGGACACCTTACAATGTGTCACAGGCACATCATAAAATACAAGACAGAAGAATAATAAACATACTATTAAACCAGAAAATCATTAAAAGCAATCCTGAACAGAAAAGGGTTTACCTGGGATTTAAAAGTGGAAATAGAGTCCACCTGATGAATATCTAATGGCAGGGAATTCCATAACTGTGGTGCTATGCAGCTAAAAGCCCTGCCACCAAATGACTTCATCTTAAAATTTGGAACTGATAACAGTTCAGCCGCAGAAGATCTCAGTGAGCGCCGAGGAGTGTACCAGTGAAGAAGATCAGAGAGGTAATCGGGTGCCAGGTTGTGAAGAGCTTTGTAAGTTAATAGAAGAATTTTATATTGTACACGATAAAGAACAGGAAGCCAATGCAAGTGAAAGAGGATTGGGGATATGTGTTCAGAAGCACGCGAGCGGGTGACTACCCTAGCTGCTGAGTTTTGGATTAACTGTAATCTGTGAAGTTGCTTAAGAGGGATACGAGATAGGAGGGAATTGCAATAATCAATCCTTGATGTAACCAGAGCATGAACAAGCACTTCCGTACTTTGTTCTCCCGTGCGCACGTGGGCTGCGATGGCATCGGGGGACTTGCGGCAGCCGCAGGAGGGAGAGCCGCCACGCACGGATGGTGGGTGTGTGTCGGTCTGCGCCAACCAGAAGGGCTTCAGTTTTACTGGCATTTAACTTTAAAAAGTTACTGGTCATCCACATATTAATATCTCGCAGACATTTAGTAAGATCGGAGGGGGAGGGGTGGGATGAAGCATTCTTAGTAGAGATATAAACTTGCGCATCATAGGTATAAAAATGAAAATTTATGCCATATGAACGGAATATATGACCTAAAGGTAAAATGTAAATAATAAATAAAAGAGGACCCAATACAGATCCCTGAGGAACACCATGAGTGACTGAGACTGCATCAGAGCAACCTGATTTTTTACCTGGACAAACTGTTTTCTGTCACTTAAGTAAGATGTAAACCAGCAGAGGACATTATCAGCGATTCCAACTGAGACCAGTCGATCCAGTAATATTGAATGATTAATGGTATCGAAAGCAGCGGTCATATTTAAGAAAATAAGTATAGACAAACAGCCAGAGTCAGCAGCTAAGAAAAGATCATTAACAACCTTAGTGAGGGCTGTTTCTGTGCTATGTTTAGGGCGGAATCCAGACTGAAAGGGCTCATAGATGTTGTCAGTATGCAAATGTGAATGAAGTTGAGCTGCTACTGTTCTTTCCAATATTTTGAAAACAAAGGGAAGGATGGCAATTGGCCTAAAATTGTTTAGATCATTGGGATCGGCACCAGTCTACCATAATAAAAGTTCACCACGGCTAACAACTTCTCAGCTCATCCCAACAGCATTATAAACACTCCACCTCCTGTGCGAAGAAGTTTATATTGTTTCTGCAACTCGCATACAGTATAGTGTAGGTCGCAAGTCGATGAGCCTTAAGAATCAATTCTAACGCAATGACACAGTGCAACCAATTGTGTTCTTCTGTAACTCTGTTGTGCCAACTGAGGGAAAATTACATAAATAGAGTTAACTTGTTAACAAAGGTTCGGCGGTGGAACCACGCCTCACTTTGTCTCCTTAACCAAGTCTCCTTAACCAATCACCTACTTCCTAAAACTTATTTATGGCAGACCAGCCCTCTAGCACTGTTCTTCTCGTTTTTTTCGAACCCACCCTCCCTCGATTTCCTCGCTTCCCATTCACAATCCTATAACCCTCTCTTCACTCCTAGGTTGAATCGAGGGGGTCCAATCACTCTACAAAAATATTACAGAGCAACCTACCTACGTACCTGTTCACTGTTTATCCTCTTACTTCCCTTCCCCTTCATCCCACTGTTCTCTTACCATCCCATTCATCCCTACATCCCTACAATAAAGTCTCAAAGTGTGGCGTGGTCCATGCTGGTGAAAAATAAAGTAAGTTCATTCATTCAATCATTTTCTTTTCGGCTTAGTCCCTTTAATAATCTGGGGTCGCCACAGCGGAATGAACCGCCAACTTATCAAGCATATGTTTTACGCAGCGGATGCCCTTCCAGCTGCAACCCATCACTGGGAAACATCCATACTCTCTCATTTACACACATACACTACGGACAATTTAGCTTACCCAATTCACCTATAACGCATGTCTTTGGACTTGTGGGGGAAACCGGAGCACCCGGAGGAAACCCACGCAAACACCGGGAGAACATTCAAACTCCACACAGAAACGCCAACTGACCCAGCCGAGGCTCGAACCAGTGACCTTCTTGCTGTGAGGCGATTGTGCTACCCACTGCGCCACCGTGCAGCCCATAAGGTAAGTTCCAAGCTAAAAAGAACGATAAAGCAAACAATGTCTTTCACAGCAATTTCCTTTATTTTTCGAAAATCCAATTGAGCATGTATTGTTTATTTTCTGATCCTAGGTCACATGGAACATGTTGGTTTGATAATAGACCCATTGAGCTTAGTTCTTTCTTTTTACAGTATATCTGTAATTATAATATAAAAAGTGCACAAATTTTAAGGTTAAGTGTCAAGTCCTTGAGCATAATACATGACTTCTCAAACACCAACACAAACTTTCATCAGCTGAATGTCACATTGTGCTCTAAAAACCCTGACGTTCAACAAAAGAAGCTCTATAGTCTTTTTGCATTTACATCACAGAAAGATATGAATAATATTAATTGCTCAAGGTAATCGGAGGAGATACGAATAACATCCAACAAATGTAACAGAAGATCTTTCAGTCAGATCTTTCCCCCCTTCCACCACACAAAAAAGTCCCCAATCTCAAATCATCCCTGCTTGTTCATTAAAAACCAGTGATCTCTTGCTTCACAGATTGCGTTCCCCTGCCTTTGGTTGTTCTGGCACAGCTTGTGAGTGTTGCATTGAAAATCCTCCTCAGGCAGCCAGAGGAACATCAGGAGTGACCCGGAGGCGTCCCACATACAGCGGCCATAATGAAGAGCGGGAGCTTTGGGAGCTTTCAGCTCAGTGAGCTGTGATGGTGGGGGAGAACTATTCAAAGCCTTATTGAAACATGAATACACTGAGAGGGGTGTCTCCTGTGAGGAACAGGGGCCAAGTATCAGGCTGCAGGAGCCACGGCATCTTTCTCTGCCATGTCACAACCATACAATTTTTTATTTTTACCCCACGGCTGCATTCAACCTTGGAACAAGTGTTGCTGAAACTATTGCAAGTCACTGCTTTATATAACAAGTTGTTTTAAAAGCAGTTTCAGAGCAATAAAGTGGAAGTAAACAAAATACGAGAAATGTTTGTTGCCTAGGGCAGCACGGTGGCACAGTGGGTAGCACAATCGCCTCACAGCTAGAAGGTTGCTGGTTCGAGCCCCGGCTGGGTCAGTTGGGATTTCTGTGTGGAGTTTGCATGTTCTCCCTGTGTTCGCGTGGGTTTCCTCCGGGTGCTCCAGTTTCTCCCACAAGTCCAAAAACATGGGGTACAGGTGAATTGGGTAAGCAAAATCGTTTGTAGTGTATGTGTGTGAATGAGTGTGTATGGATGCTTCCCAGTGATGGGTTGCAGCTGGATGAATGTTTGTTGCCTATAGCTTGACACAAATAGAAACTTGACCGGTCCTCTGTGCTAGTAACATGTCTGAAATCGATGACCTTGTACACTCTAATCTGCTAATCTATTGAATGCACAACTCATTATTGTTGATGATAAAACACAAGACTAAAGCATAAAAACTAACCAACGTCAATTTTTGTTTTAATCTGATACATTGTGCTATTCATTCATTCGATGAGAGAATTAGAGCATGTATAAAATGAGGTTCCAAATACAGCTTTTACTGAAAATGGTCAGACAACCAGGGGTCAAAACAGGTGCAAACATAAAGGTCAGCAGTAATCCAAAGAGTACTAAAATATGCAGGTAACAGGTTGAGGCAGTCAGCAAACAATCACAAATGGTTTAATAGTCCAAAAAAAAAAACCAGCAGGGCAAAAAACACAGGAAAAACGACACCAGAAAAGCTACATGATAGTAACAATACTTCACCCTGACAGAGTAACTGAGGTGCCTAAACAGTGTGTGTGGATTGTCCTGCAGCTGTGTCAGTGTAATCAGTGTCTGGATAGATGACAGCTGTAAATGGTTGATTGGCACAACACAGGATGGGGTGTGTAGTCTGGGTAAATAGATGGTGGAGTGTACATATAGGTGGAATGCCCTCTAGTAATTCTGGTGGGTAATCCAGCTAATACTCGTGAAAGCACGCATTCTGTTAAATTATGGGAGCAGGAGCCCGGTCAAGTTTCTGTTTGTGTCAAGAAATTTTTATTGACATACCACCCCCCCACTGATGATTACCCATGAGTTCATTACAAAAACATACATAAAAAGTAACAAAGTAAATTGTATGAATGTGAATCAGCCACTAAAGTAAAATAGTTATGAATTGCTGAGAGATTGAATTATCTAAAAATAAAAGATAATGGTTAGCACTGTCACCTCACAGCAAGAAGGTCGCTGGTTTGAGTCCCGGCTGGGCCAGTTGGCATTTCTGTGTGGAGTTTGCATGTTCTCCACGTGTTGGCGTGGGTTTCCTCCAGGTGCTCCAGTTTTCCCCACAATGAATGAGTGTGTATCAGTGTTTCCCAGTACTGGGTTGCGGCTGGAAGGGAATCCGCTGCGTAAAGCATATACCAGAATAGTTGGCGGTTCATTCCCCTGTGGCGACCTCTGAAATAGAGACTAAGCTGAAGGAAAAATGAAAAAAATGAATACAACTAATGGGAGATAATTATTCTGCTTATATTTTTACCACACTTATTCAGAAGATATTTTTAAAACATTTGTCAGGTTTTTGTGATCAGCCTGCTCCTGTGTGACCATATTTCATCATGTTAGAGCTAGAAACAGACGGTTGAGACACTGGCAGAAAACCAATGCAGCTATTATGAGAAAGAGTGATTAAGCAGAACAGGCCTTGTGTGATGTGGACACAGTTTAACAAAAGAGTTTAACAGAAAAGCCTAGTAAAACATTTTAACACTATTTTTTATGAAAATAGTAAAAAAATAAATAAAAAAGGGCAGCACAGTGGCGCAGTGGGTAGCACAATCGCCTCACAGCAAGAAGGTCGCTGGTTCGAGCCCCGGCTGGGTCAGTTGGCGTTTCTGTGTGGAGTTTGCATGTTCTCCCCGTGTTTGCGTGGGTTTCCTCCGGGTGCTCCGGTTTCCCCCACAAGTCCAAAGACATGCGGTACAGGTGAATTGGGTAAGCTAAATTGTCTGTAGTATATGAGTGTGAATGGGTGTGCATGGATGTTTCCCAGTGATGGGTTGCAGCTGGAAAGGCATCCGCTGCATAAAACAAATGCTGGATAAGTTGGCGGTTCATTCCGCTGTGGCGACCCCAGATTAATAAAGGGACTAAGCCGAAAAGAAAATGAATGAATGAATGAATGAATGAATAAATAAAAAATAAATAATAATAAAAATAAAATAACAAATCACAACATTCCAATGTATGTTATTTCCAGATAACCACAGATTAAACTAATAACACAGGCTCAACTGAGCACTATGAATCATCTTAACATATACATATTTATATGCTTATTTGCCACATCTCTATTCTTTACTGTTTGGCACCATCTTGTGACTGAATAATAAGTATGTTAGCGTATGCACCATTCAGCTGTTTGTGTCTATCAGCTGTACTTTTAATCAAAAGGTTAAAATCATTACAGCTCAGATCAATGTTTTGTGTCTAATTATTTAGTGGCAAGTAGCTGTGTAATAAGTAGCATAATGTACATCTAGATGGTTGTTTTTGCTAAGTATAGCCCTTAGGACTTTTACAGGCCTGTCAGGTTTTATGTTGCAAGAACAACCACATGTATGTAGCGTGTGTCACAAAAGAAGTGCGATACCCTCACTCAGTACCTATTGGAAAAGGGTCAAAAAGGGGATGCACTATTTTATTTATTCTGCACCAGTTAACAGATGACCAAGTTCGCTCAAGAGACAGACTTAACAACAATGAGGAAAGGAATCACAGCAACAATGGGTGTGTTAGAAAAAGGTAATGTATTTAGAACACCAAAAATGACCAAATAAATCAACTGTTTCAACTTTAGAATGAGAAAAAAACTTCTTTATGATTAGGATTTACCCAGTTTCTCTCCCCTTGTGTTCAGATCTTATGATTTATTTGTATATTAATAAGATTCATTCATTCATTCATTTCCATTTCGGCTTAGTACCTTTATTAATTTGGGGTCGCCACAGCGGAATGAACCGCCAACTTATCCAGCATATGTTTTACGCAGCGGATGCCCTTCCAGCTGCAACCCATCTCTGGGAAACATCCATACACACCCATTCACACTCATACACTACGGACAATTTAGCTTACCCAATTCACCTGTACCGCATGTCTTTGGACTTGTGGGGGAAACCGGAGCACCCGGAGGAAACCCACGCCAACACAGGGAGAACATGCAAACTCCTCACAGAAACGCCAACTGACCCAGCCGAGGCTCGAACCAGCGACCTTCTACCATGCTACCCACTGCGCCACTGTGAGGCCTTTAATAAGATTCTAACCTATTAATTATTTTGCTTTACTTTGACCTACTTAAGTTCAAGCTAATAAATCTATATAGAAAAGATTTGATATTTCTTTATTTGCTTAATCTATTCCTAATAAGCTTGTTTAGTGTAATAATGTGTTTGTATCCGTTTAGAGATCCTCAAATCTATTGTCACTTGGAATACTTTTTTTTTTCCTTTGCCCGTAAACTAAAAGGAAAATAGAGGAGAAAACAAATAATAAAATACAACAAAATACAATGTCAGTTGGTGAAAATCAAAACAACAGCTTTCAACAATTTTAGTACAAATTGAAAGTTCAGTCTCTGTTAACGTTGCTTTCACGCGATCCTTCTTCCGGTTTTACGTGTTCCTCCTTCCTGTAATCGCTCAGTTCTGGCCAAGAGAGTTCGGTCTAACAAAAAAATATATAATACTACAATCCTACCACTCTGTTGATGGTGGTCCTTAAAGCTCAGTCCTTATGGGCATGGCTCGCCAGTTCCTACACCTAAAGACACCTTTTATGTAGATTAGGAACAGTTCAGCTTTCAGATCCTCCAAAACAATCCAGTGTCCAGAAAAAAATAAGAGGCATCCGACGAAAGAAGATGAACAAAAAGGCAAAGGCTATAAAAAAAAACAAAGCCAGAGAAAAGACCCAACCAAGAGAAGTTAATTTTCCCCTAATGCAAAGACTCGTTGTCTTTTCTCACTTTAGCATTCAGTAGCATGCATGCATGCATGCTACTATCCACTCACAATCTCTGATAAAAGTTCAATTCACACTAAACACACAGATTCTCAATTGTTTTTCTTATACAATTGCCAGTTATATTTGCTAAATCAAATAGTTTCTTCTTCTTTTTTCTCCTAGGATCATCAAATTGCAATCGCAGCAACAGTTATTTTTCTCTCTACCTCCCGAACATTCTCTCGCTGTTTTTCACCTGGCTCCGCCCACCTCGGCGGGGTTAACTTCCTATTTGCCTTACAGGGTACAATTCCAGTTGTTTAATTTAAAATAATTCTGATGGAATCCAAATTGGTTTTGTGTATGTATTTCCACAAAAACATCATCAATTTCACAAAAATATGTTAAAATATATTTTAAAAATAAATAAATAAATGCTTGCAATTTTTATTATTATTTTTAGCCTCATCTTCCGCTAACCTGGGTTACATGTACATTATCATTTGCTTAAAATGCAAAAAAGCATCAACTTGCAAAGCACTAAGCTGCTTTGACAATCTGCATTGTAAAAAGTGATACAGAAATAAAGATGAATGGAATTCAGCACAGTTCTTTTCAGATTGTATTCTCATCCAATAGTGTTAGAGTAGTCAATTTAATAATATTACAAAGTATCAAATGTCTTTTAAATCCAATTAAATAATCCAAAGGCGACAGTGGCAGGAAACCCAAACAAAAGTAATTATTTGCAAGTAATAAAGTGTTCCAGTCAAATGGTGTCTGAGCATACACATATTACTTTCACGATTCCCAGCCTCCCCAACCAGATAAACACACACAAACCAGTGGAAATATCTAGCGTCTGAATATTGTTGACATGAGACATGAGATTCCTCCCACTAGACATCTTGAACCAAATGAGTCAAGGGAGAAATTGAGATGAAAGGAAACTCAGAAAAGGAACTAAGTCTGGAGGAGACAAAAAAAAAGCTTTACTCTTCATTTGCTGTTTTCAATACATGAATATCATAAACAAGTTTAAGACCATGTCTGGATTAAAAATGTGTTAAACAAATAGGATTTTAATGGACATTACTTCCCTCCCCCACTGAAATCCCCAAGCAAGCAGCATGCAAACAACAAAAATCATGAAAGATTTGCCACAATATGGAAATCATAGGGCGAAGTGCCACAGCGAAAGCTTTGAATCAACTTCCTACAAACCCCACACTTAACAACTCATGTTATGCTAAAAACAATGGGATATTTTGAGGCAAATACAAGAAACAAACATTCTGTCGTGCAAACAACATCAATAGCAACCTGTTACAGACATGATTTCACACATTTTCATACACAATACCTTTCTTTATGTCTAAAGGGTGAAAACAACAATGCCTCCTCCCGAAGCAAGACTTGGTATTTTCCAATGACGTGTGAGTTTTCCCCCTAAAGTCCAACTTCTTATTACTTCGCTTCTTATTTGCCAACGTTATTGTTTCAGCCCACTGCTTTCCCCGAGATGAACCAGCAGCTATTATTCAGAGCGGTGGAATTAATTGGTGAATCCCTCACATGCTTTGAGAAATGAATAGATCTACATAATCAATTACACAGTGTGGGATGCTGCCAACAAAACTTTGGAGAAATGTCTGCTTCATGACAAAAGAAGAACTGTGGGGAGCTCAGGCAGAGAATGAAGCGAAGCCTGACAGGTTTGTATCAAAATTTAGTATGAGACTAAAAAGACAAAAAAAAAAAAAAAAAGTGTGACTGTTTGCCCTCTTCCACAAAATTACTGCTCCACGTTTTGGAGGCCCAGCGTGGAAGCTGTTGAGCATCCACACAACAGCTTCCTCTGGCTGTGGATGAAACATCATGACTTGTAATGTTCTGGCAGATGGTTGCCTTTGCGTCACGTGGATGAATCTTACTGTGCCAATTAGTGCTTAGACGACTCTGAAAGTGCTAATCAAGCTTTGTTTTGGTGTTTTGCATCTTGTTTTAGAATGTTATTGCATGCTTTGAAATGTTATTGGAAATTTTATTGGCTCTCTCAGGAGTGAAAGTGTCATTTAACGTAAGCTTGGTTAGACAGGATATGACACATCCGTGATAAATTCTAGGATGAATGACACATAATGAGACCCTTATGAAGAGGTTAATTGGTAAGACCATTTTATGAAACATAACCGCAATTATATATGTCTTATAAAAGGAGGAAATGTACTGAAGCAATTATGCTTCTTAGCATACAGTCGCATTGCTCAATTTTATTTTTACACATAATTATTTCCGTCATGTAAAAACACGCATGACCAATTCCTAGCATGTTTTCCTTAAGACTGACACACTTTTTTTCCACACCAAAGCACATCAACATCATATGTGTGAATGTGTTACGGATTTGTAGCAATCGTTTCATTCAACCGTTCTTGGATCCTACACTTCCAAAAAAAAAAAAAAAAAGAAGAAAAAAAGGAAATGACAGGATCTATTTCACATGTCTATTAAAGAGCTGACATTTACATGTTTGTCTTTAGGCTCTAGCATTCGGCCAGCACTGATGCAGCTTAATTTCCTCTGTCAAGATGCCATGGCGCCTACGAGCGATTCTGGCGTGTGGCGTCTCTGTTCCGCTTCATCCCCTCACACCTGAGGCATTGCAGTCCCTTCAAGCGTTTCAAGGACCATTTCACAGCCCACAAAAATCCAAGCCAGACCTATTTTTAGTATAGAATAGTATCAAAATTATTTATTATGATGACTCTTTGTTTAGAAAAAAAAGAATATTTGTGAGGCACAACATCACATTTGACCTCAGAATTGTATAAGGACATTTACAGTATAATACATGTTTATATGCATCAGCAGCTAAAGTTGGCTAAAGCAGGTGAACACAAGATGAAAAGCTGTTCAAGTAAAAATTATTTCCTTCGGCTTAGTCCTTTTTTTATCAGAGGTTGCTACAGCGAAATGAACCGCCAACTATTCCAGCATATATGTTTTACGCAAGGGATGCCCTTTCAGCAGCAACCGAGTACTGAGAAACACCCACACACTCTCACATTCATTGACTACAGCCAGTTTAGCACATCCAATTCACCTATACCACCCTTTTTGGAATAGGGGGGACACTGGAGTACCAGGAGGAAACCCACGCAAACACGAAGAGAACATGCAAACTCTACACAGAAATGCCAACTGGCCCAGCCAGAACTCGAACCAGCGACCTTCTTGCTGTGAGGTGACAGTGCTAACCACTGAGCCACCGTGCCGCCTGAGAACATTTTTCTCTTTTTTTTTTAATTTTTACTCTGTAAGAAATGCAAATGAATGTCAATATGTAGTTTCATACTTAAATGCATTATTTAATTTTTCCATCATGTTTAGATATTCACATTTTTTATATTTTAAACATATTACGGTGCATATTACGGTGCATAATTGTAGAGTAAAGATGGATGATTAATCAAATAACTAAAGTTATTGACCAAAACTGTGATTGTCATGTGCATGTTGTCAGGAAACCTTGTTGTCAACACACCAGAGTGGTTAAAGTTTTGACTTGGCCACAGTTGAAGGACTACAACACTGGTAAAAAAACTAAAAATACTGTACATGTACTGTATGGGGGAAAAAGCTTGTGAAGATTTATGAAGCTTGTGTTTATTGAAAACAATAAAAGTTTTTTTTTCTATTTTTATGTGCATTTTGGAATATTGCATAAAAGTGCTTAATAGAAATGTCAAGATTCCAACTTTTCTGAAGAAAAAAAAAAAAACACATTTACCGAATAAATTCCGGTATGCATATAAAAAAGTAATGTTTTAACAGATCATGTGATACAAAAATGGGCACGACGGGATGGCATTAATGGACAAACTAGTTGACCAACCACATTGTAAAATATCTGAAAAGTTTTGGTCATTCTAAAATCCTGTCTTTCATCAAAGTGGTTGGTAAAATTACCTGCCAGAACAGTCTTCACTGTCTGAATGGTAACCCAAAGAATGGTCTCGTGCCTCCTTCAGCTTAAAACCTTCTTAAATGTAAAAAAAATAATAATAATAAAATAAAAGTCAACAGCATCTTTGATGTCCTGAAAATGAATAGAAAACTTTCATTTTTGGGTGAACTACCCATTTAAGTGGCAACAACATAGAATGGCAAAACTTTATTATTACATTTTTTATTAGAATGGAAGTTCCAAAAATGATTGAGTGCTTCAAGTGGTTCGACAAGTGGATAATACTACTTTTCAAAAAGGGCAGCCTAACTGTATTTAAGCCATTACAAACTGTATCTTTCAAAGCTGCAAGCTAATTATATTTTAAAGTAGTTTTTGCAACAATACTCCACCCCAGTCTTTTCTCAGCACAAAATAAAACATTTTAAGAGTCTTTAACTTGAATAAGGCTAAGGTCACGTACAATAGGTCAATGTCTACAGAATTGAGCTTTCAGAAAGAACAACAGTATCATATTAATAATTCCCCATATTCATCTCAATACAGGGTTTATTTAAAAAAAGAAGGAAACATTAGCAAGAATAAACAGCATCTTCCTTTGTACTTATCTCCTTTTATAAGTTATAATAAGCTTTTATTTATAAGAAGCGGTTTCTTTGTATTTGATTTCACAAAATGTGGTTTGAAGCCAAATAGGTCAATTTGTGAGTGAGAATAATCTCTGGAGCACACAGAGTTTATTCACAGCCCCTTAATCTGTCAGCGCTGATTACACAACGCCGAGATTGTTGATCTAGTCATAACTTTATACTCTAATTTATTGTGTAAGAAAGTGAAAAGAGTTTGAATGGAATGTACAAACAAACAAACATAAATAATGCGACGCCATAAAGAAGTGAAAACCTAAGCGCAATTCCTCATGTTGTGCCCTATAAAAATTTGGTCCCAAACACCCAAAGCAATATATATAATTATAACACAATAGACATCTTGGTGTTTACCCCCTGTCCCTTACCTAACACTATCTTACTAAATTTAGCACAATTAAATTGAAACCTTTGCTGAGAAAATTACCTTAAATGAGATTGTGAGAGCAGGCTTCATTTTATTCACCCCCTCTGCTTCTCATTCTGCACACTTGTAGTGTTCGCTTGAGCCATAGCTGGATTTGTAAGCGAATTTTAAATCAAGGCATTTCTTCCCCGGCAGTGCTCCTGTTTTTCAGAGACAATGCTCCAGCGCCACATGAATCCTCTGGGTCTTTCGTCCTTTTTCTTTGAACACTCTACCAACCACTGGGCCCTCGGCTGCCCCAGACCTCCAGCATGGTCTATGCAAATATCTTAGCAGACGCTGCCCTCGCCGTACGGCTTGGAGACCAGATGACTCTGAAAGTATCAGTGTTTCTCACGAGAGGCCGAAACGGTCCCTTGAACGGGCATATGGCGGCAGCAGATGTGGCTGTTTGGAGGTCAGTTTTGAGTGACTAGATGAATATGCTTGGGATTCAGTGTTGCGCAAGTCACAGAAAAGAAAAAGAAGAAATCTGTACATTTCATAAATTTCATATTCTTTTCCACAGCCAAGTGAAAATGCACTGCCTGTCTTCCACAGTGGAAAGACTTGACTTTTTTGATGGCAAAATCTGGGATTTTGTGCAATGGGTTTAAATAAAATAAAATAGATTACTTTTTAGAAGGTTTTAGAAGAAAGCAAAATAAAATAAACCAAAACATTTAAGAAATACACACTCACATTTAAATAGTCATTTAGCAGATGCTTTTGTCCAAAGTGACTTACAATTAAGGCATTCATCAATTCAACAAGAAGAGGCAATACACACAAGAAGTGCTAATCATACAAAGTGACTGTTAGTGCTCAGAGAATTAAGTGCTAGAGTAAGAGAGAGTGTGTTTTTTATATTTAGAGAGAGAGAGAAGAGTGTTTCTACAGGTGGTTTGTCAAGCCCACTTACCTGTGTGAAGCACACTTCATTAATGCAGTGTTATTTTTTTTAAGATGTGGAGTAAGAACGTGTCCGGTGCAAATGTGCAGAACTCCTGCAAGTGTCAGTTAAATTGTCAGAGAGATGAAAGAGTGTGTTTTCTACAGGTGGTTTGTCAAGCCCACTCACATGTGTGAGGCACACTCAGCATTGATAATGTTTAGGGTTGTCATGCGGTGAGACGGGGAGAGAAGAGATGCAATATCATGACTGATTTACCAGAAGAAGAATACCTATCATTTTGAAGAACAAAATGAGACCTACGAGCTTTTGATTTCATACGTCAGCAAATGCATAATATAAAGGAATTTGCATTATGCTAATAGAAAATAAAATATTATCAAGATGTTATAGCACAAACATCTATTCTGATTTTAGGTATAACTTTCTGTTAGGGTGAAGTTTTTATGGCACAAACATCTATTCTGACTTTAGGTATAACTTTCTGTTAGGGTGACGTTTGGATTAGATTTGGATTGTTATATACTGTAGATAACTTTTTTTTTTAACTATTTTGATCCAATTCAAATGCTGACTATAGTATATACTGTATATGATAAGAATTAGGGGTTTCCACCACTGTGCCACTGTGTTTTCACCTTGCTTCTAATTAATTTATATGCACTTACTGATTTTGCAGTTCATGGGTCAAAATAGTTTGTTAATCCTGGAACATCATTCCTGTCCAAACATAATCCATACCCCTAAACTTAACCCTAACAGTAAGTTGTACCTAAAACCAGAAGAAAATATTTGAATAATGATGTAGAAGCACCAATCTCTTAATGTAAGTCTTAACTTGACATACTGCAAACTTGTCTCTCAAATCTGATCAAGTGATTGGAAGGCTTTTTTAGGATCAACAAAGATGTTGATCCAGGAACGTTACATTTGGTAAAATCAGGTTTTGCATTCATGCACATGATTACATTCACGCTTTTATACATACACTATGCACCAGTTTGTCTACAATCCATCAGGAAACTGGAAATGAAACAAAATTAACCCCAAAACCTTCTTAGTGACTTAATTATATACACATTATATATATTTATATGCATACTTTATCCTAATGCTGAACAGGCCTTACACTGAATATAAAGCAAAATATTAAGTAATCATGCATCAAAGACAAGGTAAATCACTGGTCCTCATAACTCCTTGATTAATGCATTTGTTATATTAAAAGCTTTCTTGTAAAACTCCTACCTTGCATTTTACTTTTTCTGAAAGGAGGCAATTAACTGTTGAACTGTTTCTAATCTATGTATCTGATGACTCACAACGGAGCCAATTTCTCATCATTTTAACACAATAACTGACTCACCTTAACAACAAAGAATTACATAAATAAAAAAATATTCCAACACACTTAAAGGAATAGTTACCCAAATATGATAGTTTGCACTTTGCAGTTAAAGGTATAGTTCACCCAAAAAAGGAAATTTACTCATCATTAAGTGGTTCCAAACCTTTATGAAGATTCTCTCTCCTGTTGAACACAAACTTCGATATTGTGAGGAAAACATGTAACCATTGACTTCCATACAAACCAGGCTCATTCTGAAAATGTACCGCTATATACATTTCTGGAGAGTGCCAAATACGGCCAAGGAGGTATGTTCTTTTACAGTTTTAATTTTTGCTTTGTACTCTAATTGAGATCTCAAATTTCCCTCGCGAGTGCCACTCGTGCCTGCTGTTCTCACGTAATTCTACCAGGGACCACTGTTGACTGACTGACCGATCGACTGACCCACCCTCCTCCTTCCCTAAACCCAACCAATAGTGTTTTCAAAAGCACTGATTGACTGGCCCACCCATTTCCCTAAACCTAACTGACAGTTTTAAAAAGCAATCCAGAAAAAGAAAAGCCCTCACCTGAGTTTTACCACGTTTTCAGATTTTACCACATTATCACCCTGTTATTTACTTGTTTATTACATTATTATAACATTACATTATCTGGCTTCTGTTCTTGTCTTACCCACTTTCTGGGACTGTTCTACACCAGACTCGAACCCCGTCGTTGTGGTCAACTCCTCTCTGCGTCTCAAGTCCGAACTACTGGACAAACTGGTAACTGCAGAAAAGCCGTCCATATGGAGGCAAGCGGTCAGCTGGTAAGGGCGAAAAGGAATGGCGTCATACCGCCCCGTATCGTTCGTTTTAAAGAGGAAATGCAGCCATGCGTACTACTGACTACATAATTCGAGATCTCCAGAAATGTATATAGAAGTACGTTTTCAGAATGAGCCTATGTTGCTTCCATAGTAGGAAAAACTAATACCATGGAAGTCAATGGTTACATGCTTCCAATCTTTTTCAAAATATCTTCTTTTGTGTTTGACAAAAGAAAAAAAAAATCTCATAAGGGTTTGAAACAAGTAAAGGGTGGGTAAATGATGACAGAATTGTCGTTTTTGGGTAAACTATACCTTTAAGTTTACTTACTCTTGGACCGTTAATGATTTTTAAGTACAAAGCACACACATATGAGGGATACAATAGAAATTTTAAAACAATAAGTCCTAGTAATGCAAAATTTCAGCCATTGTTAGAAAAATAAAAGCTAAACTAATAATAAGAATGAGGTATGAAAAAAAAGATTAAAAGACGATTTTAGTGATTCATATAATGCCAGTAAATGGCATATTTAGAGTAAAGAAAAGCATACAGGCAAAACTAAAATAATCCATTGCTTTGAAGCTGAACGTTATTTTCAATATTATACTCTTCATGCATAAGATCTGATATAGAGTAAGTGAAGACTAACTTCACAAATTCCCAGCATTTGATATATATCATTATGCAGCAGGAAGCTTACACTCCAGACTGTTGTAAATAGCAAAAAAGAAATGCTCATTTTGGGGCAAACCACCCCTTTAACGCATTGCAGATAATGGCTAATCTTCTAAAATAAAGTCTAGGAGCAGAAAACAATTCACTGGTGAACAGTTACATTTATTTGGCCATCTGCACAGGTTGTCAGAGTTCGCTCACGAGGCATCTGTTCAGCTTTTGGGAAACTTCTCTCACTCAGCTAACCTACGGGTAATGAATAAATGATTCTGAGTATGTCACATGTGACATCCATCAGCACTTGTGTAAGAAACTTTCAGCACTAAGCGCTGCTCGAGATGCGGCTAATTAAAATTTTTGTGATAAAATAATTAGCCTCACTTGCAGACAATGGGCTGGAAAATTCCTCTTCCTAATAATTAAAAGAAGAAGATAAGAAAGTGGGAAATAGTCTTTGTGGAGCGTGTGGCTGCAATCCATTGCAAAGCATGCCGGGTACAATGATGAGCATGTTTGACAATTGTTTTGTAACAATATGAGTCACTGAGAAAAGTGTAAATGCATCAATAACAGCAGCATATAATTCTCAAAAATGATCAGAATGATCAAAGCAGAGGCTCTTACTATTGTATTCGTTTTTATAATCATTTTAAATGCACAGTGGATCGCCTGAAAAGGTGAAACCTCTGCTCTCTTTCTCTCTCTCAAATAAACAAAATAGTCTGATGAGAACAAAAGCAGGATTTCCTGTTCAATAAAATATCTTCTTTGTTATGAAATAAATGACATTTCGTCAAACCTGATGCTCAATTATCTTAGGAAAAGAGCTCAGTAGGGTTTCTCGAGCAAAACTTTGCAGCAAGACCTGACAAATGCGCTGTACAAAACAAAATCAATAAAAACTATGGATGTACATAAAAAATGACAGTTGTGAAAATATTACTCTCACACATTACAATACAATATTGTTAATCAGAAAAAGTGGCGTTTAGCATCAGCCTTCTTAAAATGCCAGTTTGGGAAGCGTTCAAATCGGAGTAGGATCCAACACCCACTAAGCATCTCTGCTTGTTTCCATGCTGTGAAATTTTATGACCCATGCAGGCAGTCTTAGAATGATGTACTATCTGCCAAAGATGGTCATGATCTAATGCAAAATCTTCCTTTAATGATCCAGCACCTTATATACTGTCTCCTGTTGACATATTATTGTATTTAGGCTGCATAAAGCTTCGTTCTTTCTAACAATGCAATATAGTTTTCTCTTGTATTGTATTGCCAAAATCTATCAAGACTAAGAAAATGGTGGGGGTGAGGGGGGATGGGGATGTTATGATAAGACCAAGCTTATTGCGGTAGCTGTGATAACTACTTGTGGATTATTCTTCCGCTATTGAAGGGAAGCATTGTTGCAATCACATCAGTTAACACCAAAACTTGAGACATAACATGAAAGAATTCACATAGGATAAAAGCAAAAGGCTTTCTCATTATTCTCATTCTTGAAATCCATAGAGAGCTTCTCTGTTCTTTTAATCTCCTGAAGTCTGAATGAAGCAAAAAAAAAAAAAGTTTACTTATTTAATTTTTAGAAAGTTATTCATATATAGAAAAAAAGCATGCAATAGGCTCTATCTTCACAACCAAGGAGACAATTTTCCAGCAAGAAATGTGTTTCAAGTCATTAAAGTCAACTGCTTAAACATCAGTGGACAATTTAGCCGTCCAGTTTAGTGTACCAATCTAGCCGATGGAAATTAAACAGCGTGATCCAGGAAATCTAATTTGTAAAAACAAATTTGCATTTTACATACAAAATGAGAAAAACAAAAACATATGCATGTATTTGCTATGATTATGCATTAGAATGTGTGACCATTAACCTTTCAAGGCTGCTGAATGGAGTTGGAATCTTCATGCACCAGGAACCTAACAGGCCCTTTTTCCATTTAACGGAATAAAGGCATTAAAAACCTCTTCTAATTCTTGTCTTATAATGACCCTGTTAGCTAGCAATTATTCACTGAAAGAATTGAAAAAGATATCTGGATTGCTTCCAGATCAGTTTTTTTTTAAACAATCCCTCAGAATCGTTTTGGGCAATCGTTTTAACAATCGCAATTATTTGAAAGCTTATTAAACAAAGAGAATGTTAGGTGAAACTCTGGGAATGCTGCTTAATTTAGCTTATCTCATTAGCAAAGCTCAAGTTTACAGAGAAATGCGAGTAGATCCGTGGCGTTTGTGTTTATTTTCTTTAGGGGATTTTGTGTAAAAAGTAACCACAAAGTTTTTCAAGCCTCCTACTGAGCGTTCGTTCCTGCGCATGAAGATATGAGAGGTGCTTGGCTTGAGTTTGTGTAATTTTTCAAGTCCAGAGGGTTTCAGTCTTCATTCACGCTTATTGATACAAAGGAAGTTTTTTTTGTGTGTGATTATTATGCTAATGAAATACACCGGCCAATAGGCTAATGGCTACAAATGAACAGTCTTCATCTCCAGTTATTTAAACCGCGGACCACAGCTTTGTAACCTCAGATGTGCTTTTCGGAGTCTTGCAGACTATACAAATTGGATAAACATTAAAGCGATGCGATTAAAACATTAACAACATCATAGCGCTCAACTCAAAGCGTAATGGCTACTTTGCTAACATTGCATTCAATCCAGTGCACTGCTATTGGGCAAACACAGAAATCTTCTCAGCATGGGTTATGCGAGTGTAATTGATCAAGAGAGGCAATGAGAGAGAGAGAGATCTCCTATTCACAAACGCTCTGAGTCACTTCACGCCAGCCTCATATTTACCAAACTCCTTTTCAGTGGGGCTGGTTGTTGTGTAAGCTCGAGGCAGGCAGCTGCATGTAAATGAAGCAGTGTGTCTTTGTACGCCTTTGTTAACGCCAGGTTTTGCAAGATATTTTAAGATCTGGAGCAGGGCTGAGAAGGTCTGCCGGTGCCGTCTGACTCTGAAAAACGTATAGCATTTCTGCAGGACATGATTTAAAGGTGGTTACATCTGTAACTCACAGAGATGCACACACACTGCGGTGACATTTGTGTTTATGTGTGTGTTTGTTACAAGATGTTGAGGTCTTAAAAGTGATACATGTCTGATTTTAACTGCCATTCATTAGTAATTTGAAATATCTAAGAATATTGGCAGGGCGATTATTAGAAAGTAATTTTAATGATGATTTTGTCATTAAAGCTTCTAGTAAATCTATATAACATGCTTTCAGATGGAGTTGTACTCAGACAAGCTATGCAAATTAAATAAAAAATAAAATTAAAGTCAATTTAATTGGACGATATTGAAATTAAACTAAGTTCTGTGATAATGATGAAATCTGTTACTTCTCAATTAGCTTTGGCTATGTGTTGTGCTCGTGAAATTCTTAATTTAATAACATATTTTAACTCTCAACTCAATTGGGAGTCTTCACATAAAACACTTCAGTGGATGATTCTGTAGTCATGTGATTATTAGTCACACTAAATCAATTGCTTCGTTCGAAATCACATACTTCCATACTATTTCATACTACTTCCATAGTACACTAAAAAGAGTAAGCCAGAAGTGCCCGGATGACCTACTACTAGATTCTGAAGTGTGCATCCGATGGATGCTACACTATCCCATAACGCTTTGCGAGATAATTCATGAATAGGAGTGATGTGATGTAACTGACGTAGGTAGGTCATGTGATCATGACAAAATGGCTTATGTAGTACATCCGAGTTCCATTCATACTACTCACACTCATACTATACAGAACAAACTTTTCTAAATGTCGAGTAGTACATTGAAATTCAAATGTAGTACCTACTGAGTAGTAGGCGATTTCGGACGCAACCCATGAAAGCAGTTACATTTTATGCTTATAATGCAACGCTATGGAGATTTCCTGTGTTTCTTCATGTTTGGACTTTACGTGCAATATCGACCTCTGGCCTTTTGAGGAGATTTGCTACTGAACACTTTCCTGACAAGACATGCATTATAATCTTATGATCAATAGCAATTTTTGCAATTTCATTTCAATTAATCGCTCATCCCTACCCTACCTCTAGCTTTCATGAAATGCATAGCTTGTTTCAATACAATATTTACAAGGTTTTGATCTACATTTATGAATAGCATTGTGTAATATAAAGTTACCAGGAGATCTCTGATGGATGGGAGTGCCATATGAGATACAGGTTATGCATTATAGAGCATATCAGAGTGTGTATGTGGTAATCAGTGTTTATGCTGTAATAAAGGAAAGGCTGAATGGTGATTTGTTGTTCTTACTGACCAGTAGAGGCACCAGTTTGTTTTTAAATAATGAATGTTTCCTGACTGGTTTCTAAACGTTGTTTACTTGCCCCAGTAATGTCAAATAAATGAAAAGAGTAACGTTAACAAAACATAATGTACAATATATTAGGTCCTGACTCTACTGGAATTGTATTGTAACATGTACTGTCATCAGCAATTGTAGTTTTTGCTTCCCTGTTCAACCATATCACAATACAGAAAAAAGTCTATTCACTGCACAGATGTACAAATGGTTTCCAAAAACATCATGTTCTACCTAGTGCAAATTCAATTGCATGTCTCATTGAATCTCACATTAAAATCGTGAAAAGATTGCGTACTTTTGCTAAAATGAAACCAAGCCATCTTCTGCTGTTTCCCATTGAACTCACATATGATGATATGAATATGATAAAAGTGTACATAGTACTGTACTGTACACTATGATTCAATGAATGGGGTCAGTGAGAATTTAAGAAAATGAATACTTATGGCAAGGACAAGGTGCATTACAGCAATCAAAAATTACAGTAAACATTATATTTTACACCATTTTTACAAAAGAATACATTGCAAAATAATACATATTGTACTGTATTATGACAGCATAATACAGCAGCAAAAATGATTCTTGAATCATCTGACGGATCATGTAACAGCGATGACAACAGTTATGTTAAATTGCAATGTTTATTTTCACAACAGTACAGTTTTTACTGTGTTTTAGATACATTAAATGTACTATGCTAAGCAGCCATTCTTTAAATGATTAATAATCACCAATTAACACTTTTGGCATTTCAAAAGCATCATCCATGTGCTGATTTTAATAAATAAAAAGCTAAACAGCTATTATTAAAGCAAGAAGTGTTTTGTTTCATTTTAGCTCAGCTTAATGTCTGTTTACTGATGACATCCAATTCAGCCGCCAGTGCACAACCAGGACTAATTAGAGTGTCAAAGTATGTGAACACATCCAGGTCTTGCCTTGAACAATGGCTATTTAGGGACTCTTAGCTGAATAATAAATAACCAAAGAAATAGAGCAGGGTAAGACACACGGAAAGCTGCCTTCTACATTTCCTGTCTGAGCTTTTTAATATAGCGCGGATAATAACCACAGTTAAGAAATCATTCCCATGACCTGAAATATGTGTCTTATGGTTTCATTATTTATTATACTGCACTTCATTGCCCAATCTGTTCCGTAAATGAAATAACTTGACTTTGACTTTTTTATGCGTTGTCTGTGCAATTAACTCAAACCCTGTGGTCTTTATGCAGTGTTACTTAATGGTAATTAATTATCTTATTAATTGTCTTATGATTAACATTAACCTTTAAAATTCAGAGCTTTTGCCCGAATTGTCATCCATTAGCAAGTGAATCCAGAATGACAATAACACGAGCGACTTTATTTTGGGTTGGCTGAATTGTTAAGTATATATACAGTATATGATAAGTGGCACAATAGATGGTTAATGTTTTGTTTTTCTTCAGTTTGACAGCATGCAGACTAGGATGAGTTTGGAAATTGTGGATCACTGCTCATTATAACGTACTCAAACAAAATGAAAACTGCAGCTTGACAATTGGTGACACTTTAACAGCGTATTATAGACACATACCTGTCAAGCACAGTGGGGACAAAAAACTGCTATGGCAACAAGTGGCAAAATGATCCCACCGAGCACACCAAAAACTACACTTGTGGTCAGAGATCAACACGTGCATGTCATAATATTATAAAACACAAGTCATAATGTAAAAATTCAAAATGTAAAAAAAATGTGAATGCTAATTAAATAATACTTTAGTATAGGATTCACCAACAAAGAGCTTGGAGTCGAACTGACCAAATAAACTGAACACAACACATCCACGAAACAACACCATTTTCACAAAATTGCATTCGTAGTTGCATTAATGATATTATTTCCAAAATCCTGAACTTTAAAACTTGTTTTCAAATATTAAATGAACTAACGCTTGACAGAGGGTATGTCTGAAGCTTCAAACAGACACTATTGTCATAGTGACGACAGCCAGTCACATCCAGCTTGGACCATGACACAAAAAACACACAGTAGTAGTAGTAGTAGTAGTAGTAGTAGTAGTAGTAGTAGTAAAAGTAGTGTATAAAGATGTGTATAAAGATTGATGATAAAGCACTGGGTGATTACTAGCCATATGATTAAGCTTTTCCTCCATTTTTACATACCGCTATTCTCTGGTGTTGCACAAAAGTCGCAAGAACACAACAATGGACCGACAATTCAGTTCAGCAATGCTTGACGTCACTCCATTAGAGGTAAATTTAATTCAGTCCATTTCTATGATTCTGCATTTTGACTGGTAACACTGGTCTTAAATAATTTCATGACAGCACATGCAACACAACACCGTCTAGCTGGTTTAAAAAATAAGGACAGTGTTTTACTTTAAAATGTAATTATAGGTCTTCATTGGAAATACGTGCGCCAGACCAAATATTTGCAAAATGTTTGTTGCACATTTCAGATGACAAATTCACTAGAGGCCGCTGTCTACATTTTTGTGAATCTGAAATACATTACTTTGGGTATGTCTTGTTATATTTTTCACATTCACGTCCATCTTGTACAGGTTTATAAGAAACAACACAAGTCGTACACTCTAAAAAGCGATTAGTTACTTTACTTAAAAAAAGGGAGTAAACCCATTGCCTTAAAAGCTACAAGATGATTTTAATTAAAAAAAAAGTTTTTTTACATAAGTTGTTTACTTAATCTCTTTTTTAAGCAAACTATTTGCCTTTTACAGTGTAGATCACCTAGCAAACCACTTGACCTAAACACTTCCCCAAACCCAACCAATAGTGGTGCTGTGCAAAGAATTGTATGAAAATAATTCTTTATTTGTTAAAATGTCTCTGTAATTATCATTACAGTGTGAACATGTACAAAAGTTGTTGGCCTCCTGCAGCGTTCATTTTACCTAGAAACTGCAATAAAATATATGTTGAAGTAGACAGAAGCACCTTTTTCCAATAAATCTGTGTTTATGTAATAAGCTACGTTTATTTTATTTTTTATTTTTGTAAGAGAAAATGCTTGATTTAAATGACAGTGTGCGATTAGATTTTCTGGAAGGGTCATAACTCATAATACTGCCCATAATGATCTTTGTTATTTTCAATGAGTTTGAAGCTATTTTCAACATAGCTTACTCTCTTAATGGAAAAAAAAAAAGCTTCAATCTTTAAATCTTATATTTACATTTGCTGTGCCAACATCATTGCCAAAATATAATTTCATCCCTGATGTCATTATCAATGACATTCTGGCATTCTCCATTAGATTCGGAAGACTTTATTTTCCTTCTTGATCCTGTATTTTGAGTACTTCCTTAAGCAAACGTCTAGCCAAATAACACTGTTTTCAACTCAGCTTTTCTACCAAAAGATAAAGTCATCATGAAGGGCATACATGGAAGCGGCAAATGGACGTGTAAGCTTTTTTTCAATTTGTTTTCCATTTGTAAGTTCCCTCTTCCAGCACAGATAAGGTGTGCTGCATCTTACAGATGAAAACAGGGGAGGCACAAAAAAGGTCCAGACTTGTGAATAAATTCTCCCAATGTTGTTCCTGTCAGCACTTCAAAAGTAACTCTCTAATGATCACCAGGAGACCAATGTACAGAGTCAAGTGGCAACAGTGGGCAGCATAATGATGTTAATTCTATGAATATTAATGGTTTTCACAGAATTTAGCTTATTTATTTATTTATTTTGGATCAATACTCATTAAATGAGCTGAGGTAACATTGGCATGTTTCTTTTTCTCTCCCTGTACAGTGTTCTGTCAGAACACGTCAGGCCACGTCCCCTGGAGAGGGCAGATCAATTGGCCGGTCTTTATTGACGAAATGACATGGTTCTCCCTTCTCACATTCAGCCCTGCGGTGGCAGCACACGAGAGGTAATAGAACCAGATAGGGGAACATATAAATGCCCCACACTGCTCACCTTGGGGGCGAATTTATACTCTCAAAAGGATTATTATTTTCTTCCGATCCCTGTGCGAATAGTTTGGAGATATTAATGGGGTAATTTGTGCTGTGCATCTCCCGGGGAGCTTCATGGGAGAACTCCAGGAGGATTCATTTCTCACTTTTGGAGGAACTTATGCAGCTGGACTGAAACTGGACTCATTAAATGGTGAAATTACAGTCACTAAACTGCAGAGAATTTGGGATCTAAGGGCTCTGTGGTTTCTGTGATGCAGAAAACATGGACGGAGTCAAAAGCAAAAGTAGGGCTGGACACTTCATCAAATCGCAATATAGACTAGTGGCTGTGCATAATAAACATGAAAAAGACTGCTATTTCTAAAATAAGTCTGCTCCTTTTAAGTGTCTCTGTGGGAATGAGTGACACGGTTTAGTCAACATATTCGACAATACTGTATCACAAGTCATTCCACATGAAATTCCTTTATTTCCTTGAGTTTATTTCACAAACACTTCTCTATTTAATTTGATATATATTATATTTATATTCATTCATTTTCCTTCGGCTTAATTAGGGGTTGCCACGGCTTAGTCAGGGGTTGCCACAGCAGAATGAAACGGCAACTATTCCACCATATGTTTTTACAAAGTGCATGCCCTTCCAGCTGAAACTCAGTGCTGGGAAACACCCATACACTCGTACATTTTCACACGCACACACACACACACACAAACACACCACGGCCAATTATGTTTACCCAGTTCACTTACACTGCATGTCTTTGGACTGTGGTGGAAACCAGAGCACCTGGAGGAAACCTACATGAACATGGGGAGAACATGCAAACTCCACAAAGAAATGTCAACTGGCCCAGCTAGGACTCAAAACATAATCTGGGGGGAAAAAATAACTAAAATAAAAATAATAAATAAATAAAAATAACACTCCACATGTGTGGTTCTGGTCGGTGTTGCTGCAGCGTCACATGCAGCCCACAGTCGCAGCATGAGAAATTGCATCAGTCAAGCGGTGTGTCTCGTCCTCTCATTTAGAGGTTGATGAATGCCACCCAGAAACTGAAAGATGAAAACTTAGAGCTGTTGGGGAATGTTTTGGATGGCTTGGTTGACAGGGCAAACGTGGCAGAGCCATATCACATGCTGCTCTCAGCAGAGGGTCCAGAGCCATGCTCACAGCCACCAATTAAATGCAGCCTGCGATCACCTTGGATGGGCACAGGGCAGTGGTCTGTACAGGCACGCTGTGTTCTGACAAATAATAATTAGCCTCGGTTTACAAGCGCATGATACCAAGCAGAACAGATGCAATCTACAAGCACACTGATGTTGAGACTCAAGTATGTTTATGCTCACTTTTCAAGACTTTAATTAATTGAACCTACTGTAGTTTTGTGAAATTGTGTGTTATTTAAATGAGTCCTTCCCAAAATTACAATTCTAAAGGCTCTCTATCTTAATTAAAAATGTTCCCAAAATGAAAATGATCATGATCTACTCACCCTCATATCATTTTTAACCGTAAGACTTTCATATTCGGAACAAAAACACATTTTGAAATCTTACATTGACAGTCTGCTCATCCTAAATGAAAAATAATATTAATAATTTATATGTTTGCTTGAGCAGCGCGGTGGTGCAGTGGTTAGCGCTGTCGCCTCACAGCCAGAAGGTTCAAGCCTCGGCTGGGTCAGTTGGCATTTCTGTGTGGAGTTTGTATGTTCTCCCCGTGTTCGCATGGGTTTCCTCCGGGTGCTCCGGTTTTCCTCACAGTCCAAAGACATGCAGTATAGGTAAATTGGGTAAGCTAAACTGGCCGTAGTGTATGTGTGTGAATGAGAGTGTATGGGTAATTCCCAGTGATGGGTTGCAGCTGGAAGGGCATCCGCTGCGTAAAACATATGCCGGATAAGTTGGCGGTTCATTCCGCTGTGGTGACCCCTGATTAATAAAAGGGACTAAGCCGAAAAGAAAATGAATGAATGAATGTTTGCTTGATGAGTGAGAACCAATAAGGTTCTTTTGTGCGTGTCATGTGGCACAGCTTTGCTTCTGCAAGAGCCAATGAGGTTTTTCTCTCAAATCGAATAGGTATGTTTGATGTGTTTATGTTTATTGATCCATGTTTATATATAGATAAAAGTAAAATAACCCTTAAAAATCATGAGACTTGATTCATGCTTTGTTTAGATGTCTTTATGGACAATTTGAGGTGTTAGAGTTTTGCTTGAAAAGATTAGAGGACCAGAGATATGGCTTATTATAGATACCCAGTAGCATCTATTATAAGCATAATTTACATAGAATGGTAGCAAGTCTGCATTAAAAAATTATTTTAATATTCATTGTCCCAAAGCTAGGAAAGATTTTTCACATTTTCAGGCTTCTCAAAAGCAAAAATCATCATAGTTGGCAAAACTTTTTATTATGTTCAGCTTGGTGCATGTGCACAGAACAAACACAGTCTTGTTATAAGCACTGCGTGGGTGGAACTTAATTTGAAACTTTTAAAAAAATATATTTCTTCATTTTAACAAAGCAATATTGATTCTTAAATCCCAGTATCAGTCATCAGTCATGATGCATACAGAAACTATACCAGATGCAAATCATATTTAATGAAGTAACAATAGGTTTTATCTTTCTTTTAAAAAAAAAAATCAAACTTCCATCTATATGTGCATTATATCAGGAAATGCAAATAGCAATGTTTTTTTTTATTGTCTGTTTTGATGTGGTTTTGTCAAATCACCTCAGTTCAAATAAGGGCAAGCGGATGTGATCATTCTTTCCTCTTTACTACTAGTTATAGCAATAAAACATGAATGAGCATTTCAAGTCTAATGTAATTGCTCAGATGTCAAACAACAGTAAACAATGTGTCAAACATTTAACTGAGGCAAGTCATTTGCATTCATAGCTTGTTAGTTCACTAGAGAACTGAACTCTAGAGAAGAGCCTTTCTTCAAATGTTTGCATTGCATTAGCCTATATTTAGCCCCTATATATTTAGCCTATTTTTAACCTCTTAGTGATGCCTTAATTATCTAATCTATATGTTTAAATAAACTTGTCATAAAAGCAAGTTATGGAAGCCTTCATGTACACACACACACACACACACACACACACA
>CAIGQW010000302.1:17107242-17128702 GCA_903798125.1 Danio choprae | reverse complement strand
TATATATATATATATATATATATATACATACATATACATATACATATACATATACATAAGTATACATTTAAAAACAATTTATGTAAAATGTGCATACGATTTAATCTAAATTTTGATTTAAAAATAAATAGCAAAACTTGGGCTCTGTTGTATGTTACAGTCTTTAATATTATAGCAATGCAAAAGTAATAGGGCTCTCTATATAGTTCATGGCATGTTCATTTAGAACACTGTACTAATTTATACACTGGATTTATTTAAATACAGAATCGCAATTTGTTCAATGCATAAATAAAAATGAAAATAATAAAAGAAGCAGTTTTATCTACTGTATAGCATCATCACATCCTCTGAAAATGGTCTATTGCATTAAGCGCCTGGTTCAAATGGATTGTGGGTGGCTAGTGAAAAATGCACAAAACAGTTTAGTAAATGCACGCTCACAGTGCTCTAAATATAGATTTTTTTTTCTTCCCTTCTCACAACACCACCAAAAATCTGAAGCCGTTTCAGAGAATGATACTAAAGCCTCGCAGCTGCACAAAGGGCTTTCAGTTATGCTTATATCTCCAGCATGTCACTGCAATATCTGTGAAGTCCGAGACTTGGATCCGTGCCGCTGAGAATTACCATGTTGGGCTTTTAATCAAGTAATAGCTACACAACACCAGGGAGCCTTTGTTTGCCGTGCAGAGCTGTGCTAAAACAGGATCAACAGAGAAAATAAAGTTAACACCAGAGGGTGCCAAAGCTTTTTGTGTTCCTACATATCAAATCACTTTTGCTTTTAACTTATCCTCCCCTCCCCCATGTGCTCTTTATTACAGTTTTTATATACGCAAAAAGGGTTAATTCACAACAATAGCCCTTTTAATAGCTCACTTAACTTGAAATATCTGCGTTTTCTGTCTCTACCACCTCAGGGAAATAAACCCAGGGAGCTGCTAAGAAGCTTGGCCACATTCAACTGTCAAAACAGAGCTGTTCAAAGGCTTTTTGGCCCAAATTTAAAAGCAGCAGGTAGTCTGTGTGAGGCCAACTCTCTGGGTGAGGCTTTTTTGTTTGTTTGCTTATGTGGGTACAGAGAT
Organism: Danio choprae; assembly: GCA_903798125.1. Lineage (NCBI taxonomy): Eukaryota > Metazoa > Chordata > Actinopteri > Cypriniformes > Danionidae > Danio > Danio choprae. The sequence continues at coordinate 17,127,614 of CAIGQW010000302.1, read as the reverse complement.
ATTGCATATACTTCCACACACAGCTACCTCAACAACCCAGGGCATTGCCACTGGAAATGTGCCGCAACACCTGAATGACCTGCCAAATCGGCAATAATAAACTCTATTAGTAATCACCTCAAATGTTCGGGCTGTGGCGTTCGTGCGTTGCTCCAGCTGCCAAAATCATTTGGGGGTTTGGAGGTGTGGTTGGACTGCTGACAACTGCAAAATGAAGGTGGAGAGAGTTCTAGATAACGAAAGTGAACCTGCTGCATGCGGACTTGAAACAAACTGCCTTTTCTAGGCCAGCGTGGAATTGTCCATTTGAGACAACTATCATGACACCGCAATGTATTTACTGTGACAGACGATGCACTAAGGTCGATTCTTTGCGTCTGATGGTCTGCCGGGAATTAATGCAATCAACTGACATTTGCAAAAAGAGCAGAGGCCACTACTAGTTATCCGTGTCTATTCTTAACTGCTAATTGACTAATGTTTTAGACTATAGACAAATGGCTGTCGATTGGTAATGAAAAGCAGTGAGGTCACAAGGTAAGGTGTTAGACAATTGGGATGGCACACTAGTTAAATTGGTGTCTGTATTTCATTTATATTAACAGATTAATGGACGTTACAATTAAGAGTGTATGATGAGTTTAGACATTTAAGAGAAATAGTGAAGGGCGTAACATGACAATTAAGCCATGTCTGTTAGATTTCAGTTGATTAATCCAATATAATGCAACTAAAATCTTACAGTTAACTAAACCCAGACTAATACAATTTAAATTACCAAAAAAAATTATAAAAACAAAAAACCATTATTGACTATTTCTCAGAAATGTATGATATAAACTTGAAAATAAACGAGAAATTTGAAATCTGAGTTGTTCTTTTTTTTTATTCTTTAAATTTGAACTGTTATTCGCATTTGTGAGTTTTAGGAAATTCTTACTTTATATTCTTCAAATCTCAGTTCAAATCTTGCCATTCTGAATTGCAATTGTAAGTTTACTGACTTTCCAGTAATTGTGATTTATTTTTTCTCACGATTATATCTCACAACTTATCACAACTCAAACAAGTAGCATGCTAGTCGATGAATTTAATCTACTGTACTCCACAACAACATAAATCTTTTTTTTACTAACTGTTCAGAAGCATCCTGGTTCTTTCTAGAAATTGTAACATCTTCAGTCGCCCCATCATTTTCTCACTCCATTTGAAGTATACATCCACTACTGGTCACTTTCAACGATTTGGCTTTTGTTGTTTCTAGACCAGGGGTGCCCAAACTTTTTTGTATGAAGGGCCAAAAACCAGTTATCATTGAGTGCCATGGGCTGAAGCTAAATTTAATTAAACTATATTACATTAAAATTTGTCATTGGTAATTTCCTAATTTTATTCATTCATTTTCTTTTTGGCTTAGTCCTTTTATTAATCTGGGGTCACCACAGCGGAATGAACCACCAACTTATATGTTTTACGCAGCTTATGCCCTTCCAGCTGCAACCCATCACTGGGAAACACCCATACACTCTCATTCACACACAATTTAGCTTACCCAATTCACCTATAGCACATGTCTTTGGATTTGTGGGGGAAACTGGAGCACCCGGAGGAAACCCACACGAACACAGGGAGAATATGCAAACTCCACACAAAAATTCCAACTGACCCAGCCAAAATATGACCTACAAAATAGTGTCTCCTCTCATTATAATGCCCATTAACAAAATGAAAACTGCTGCTCAACTGGAGATGCTTCATCTCTATTAGATACTATACATTCTCTCTTTATAAAGATGTGTGGACAAAACCATCCAAAATGTCATCCCATATAATCAGATGTATTTTTTACTTTTTTGTCCACAAGCAGTGATTAACAGTGTTGCCTCAGTCTGTCGTCACACTACACATTGAGTGTTGCAAGTCAATATGTTTGCTAACTAAACTTAATAAAAGTTCTGGCGGATCTATGGTTTGCCACAGGAGGTCGAGGATAAATTCTGTGGCTAAGTCGTGCATGTCGAAGACATTTTGGGATATCTGCTAGAGATGCTGCCAGGAACAGTTCCCAGCACGGCAGGCGGCCGCTAGGAGTGACAGATGTCTGATATGCTGGCATGGATTTGCCAAACCATGATTTGAGCCTCCTCCCTGGCTGAAGAGTCCCATTACCACGGAAGATTGAATGCTCTCACAACCATATGCAGCTTGTGATGTGCCACGTAAATGACTCAAACATGTTAGCCTGAAGAGAATCTCTTAATGACTCGGTGTGTGGTTACAGTGGACTGCTCTTATTCTGAATTTATTTAAATGAACAAAAAAATGATGTGGCCGCACAGTGGCGCAGTGGTAGCACAATCGCCTCACAGCAAGAAGGTCGCTGGTTTGAGCCTCGGCTGGGTCAGTTGGCATTTCTGTGTGGAGTTTGCATGTTCTCACCGTGTTGGCGTGGGTTTCCTCCGGGTGCTCCGGTTTCCCCCACAAGTCCAAAGACATGTGCTATAGGAGAATTGGGTAAGCTAAATTGTCTTTAGTGTATGTGTGTGTGAATGAGTGTGTGTGCATGTTTCCCAGTGATGGGTTGCAGTTGGAAGGGCATCCGCTGCGTAAAACATATGCTGGATAAGCTGGTGGTTCATTCCACTGTGGCAACCCCAGAATAATAAAGGGACTAAGCCGAAAAAAAAATGATGTCTTTGATATAAAAACATGCTTTATGCTTGTCTACTGCCTACATAAGGAGCAAAATCATTGCATAATTATATAATAAAATAGTTTATTAGTTTACCACCCTTGCTTTCAGGTTTTATGAAAAGAATACACAGAGTAAAAGAGTATTACTTGTTGATTATTTGTTTAGCATTTTTCACAATATGACTTAAACACAAAATGGACATAAAATCATTATATAAAATTTATATAATCAATGGCATAATATCTTAATAATTATACAGTTAGAGTTGGATAACCATCATTTATAATAATCATCCAAAATATCATCATAATGCACCTCAAAAATGTACAAAATATTACAAAAAAAGTTGTTATTATTCATTTATTTACTTTATGGGGAATATCCAGTTAGTGGGTGGGGAAAAAAATCTCCAGATTTTGGAGGAGACTGGAGATTGGAGATTGGTCTGAGGTGGCACGGTGGCTTGGTGGTTAACACTGTCGCCTCACAGCAAGAAGGTTGCTGGTTCGTGTCCCGGCTGGGCCAGTGGGCATTTCTGTGTGAAGTTTGCATGTTCTCCTCTGGTTTCCTCTGAGGGCTCCAGTTTCCCCCACAGTTCAAAGACATGCACTATAGGTGATTTGGATTAACTAAATTGGCTGTAGTGTATGAGTGTGTGTGAATGAGAGAGCGTATGAGTGTTTCCCAGTACTGGATAGTGGCTGGAAGGGCATCCGCTGCTTAAAACATATGCTGGAATAGTTGACGGTTAATTCCACTGTTGTGACCCTTGATAAATTAGGGACTAAGCTGAAGGAAAATGAATGAATGAATGATGAGGACAGCACATCAAATCACTTCACCAAATTTGGGTAATGGAAGATAGGAAAAAGCATTGTTAGTTTGAAGAGTCTTTTTTTCTGCTTTAGGGGTCAGAATTTGGCATAAACTACCAGAAAACCTGGATCCACCTGGCCTAACATCAACACATCAGGCTGGTTGTGCATTATTGGTGTGGGGAAGATTTTCATGCCACACTATTGGCTCCTTTTTACCAACTGAACATTGTTTAAATGCTACAGCCTATTTGAGTATTGCAGCTGACCTTGTCTATACCTTTATGACCAAAATATACCCATTCCATAAAGGCTACTTCCAGCCATGTCTCAAAGCTCAAATCATTTCAAACAGGTTTATTGAACATGAAAGTGAGTTCACTACTCATGTTGTAAGGCCTTCACAGTCACTATTTTAATCCAATAAAGCACCTTTGGGATGTGCTGGTACAGCATTGATTCACATTAATCTACAACAACTGCATGATGCAATCATTGTCAACATTCACCAAAATCTCAGAGGAGTATTTCCAGCACCTTGTTGAATCGGTACCATTAAAAAAAATAAGGCTTCTTGGTTCTAAAGGAAATCTGGTATTGGCAAGGTCAATTTAACAAAGTGTTCAGTGAATATATGTCTTACGGGAATACTTCACCCAAAAATGAAAATTCAGCTTTACTCACATTTTACTTGCTCCAAATCAGTTCCCCCCCCCCCCCCCCCCCCTAAAAGAAGACACTTTGTTTTAAATATTTTGGAAACCTGTAACCATTACTTCCATGCTTGTTTTTTCTACTATGTGTGTCAATGGTTACAGATTTCCACCATTCTTCAAAATATCTTATTTGTGTTCAACAACACAGAAAAAACTCAAACAGTTTGAAACAGGTCAAGGGCAAGTAAATGATTGCAGAATGTTTATTTTTGGGTGAACTATCTCTTTAAATTGTATACAAACAGCTGTGCGATAATAAAGTTTCATAATACAGACTATACAAACAACCACACAGCCAAGATTTGCTATAATGCTCTAAAAATAAGGTATTAAGTTCCTACATTTCCTTTTTTTTTATACTAATCGTCAAGTCCATGTCTGAGGACACATTACAGGATTATTAATTAGATAAGTGGAAAGTCCAGACGGTCGTGGCAATAATGCTGGGAGAGTTTGATTAATTCATATCCTCGGCAAAGTCAAAAATAAATGATAAAACCGCTCTTCTAATGCAGAGTGAAAAGGTTTATCCTTTCACATAATGTTCTATCTAGCATTGCCCACAGTGACAAGCCGTTGAATTGAATTAAGAAGACGTGGCTTGGGGCTCTGCTACAGCTGTGGCTGTTTGATATGGGGTTTAAGGTGAGCGAAGCTGGCTGGACCTGAAAGACCAGTGAAGACACATTCAGTATTAAATACCAGGCTCTAAGCAACAGCTCAAAAACCAATTGCAGCTTTTCGCGCTGTGGAACAAGTCAAATTAACATGGCATTACCCATAGCCAGTGTACGTGGAGATATAAGTAATTAAACTAATTCTTGGACTTACTTTGTTTAGATCGGATTTGTTTTTGATTTTGTGGGCAAATTAAGACATTTAACTCAGAATAAGCACATTGAAAAAAATATATATTAAATGGATTTACCATTTTTTTAAGGTAAGTGGTTGCAAGCAATTCATATGGGCTGAATTTAAACAAACAAATTAAATGTAGTAATGTCCAACTTAATTTGTTTAAATTCAGCCCATATAAATTGTTTGCAAGCACATACCTTTAAAAAAAATGTAAATCCAGTGAATCATTTATTTCAGTGCTAAAGGATCATTTATAAGAATAAGCATCATTTGCATTGTCCTTATTCACATAGCTTCAGTATACAACATTGCTGCATTTAAAACACATCATAACTACATCAATTGATTTATTGTCCTCAGCAGCATCAAAGGGGACACTTGTATTCAATTGGGGGCACATCTTTAGGGTAATAGCATACAGTGGCAACAAGTCTAACATCAAAGACGGCTAAATTTACTTTTGGCTGTCAGTCTAAGGAGAACATGCTTGCCAGGTCTCCCCAGGGTACGTGGCAGGGCCAATGTTTTCGATATCCTTCGCTCCAGATTGGTTTCAAAGTACTGAGAGAAAATAGATATGGTCCCACAGAGGCCAGCATGCTACACAAGTGCAATCGTCAGATTAACTGGAGGGGATGAGGTCAGTGTTTCTGTGCACTGAACCAGTTTCTTATAGGCCATGTCATCTGTGCTAAACTGTTACGCTCACAATAGAACCACTGGAGAAAGTGTCACCTCTGCCTTTTTGGGTTAAAGTTGACAGTTTGGGTGAGAGGCAAGCTTAAACATATGCTTTATATGTTGTCATTCATTCATTCTTACTTTGGCTTAGTCCCTTATTTATCAGGGGTTTCCACAGCGGTATGACCCGCCAGCTATTCCGGCATACGTTTTGCGCAGTGGATGCCCTGCCAGCTGCAACTCAGTACTTGGAAACATGTTGTCATTAAAATATATATATTATGACAACATATAAAGCATACAAGAAAAAAGGCAGTTGTGTTTAATTTAAATGTTGATTGGGATACTAATAAATAAGATGCGTTTTATTTTTCAGGGGTCGCCACAGCGGAATGAATCGCCAACTATTCCAGCATATGTTTTACGCAGCGGATGCCCTTCCAGCCATAACCCACTATTGGGAAACACCCATACACTCTCGCATTCACACACTCATACACTACAGGCAATTTAGTTTATCCAATTCACTTATAACGCATGTCTTTGGACTGTGGGGGAAACCGAAGCACCTGGAGGAAACATGCAAACTCCACACAAACGCCAACTGGCCGAGACGGGACTTGAACCAGCAACCTTCTTGCTGTGAGGAGACAGTGCTAACCACTGAGCCACTGTAAATATATCAAAACTTAATTTTTGATTAGCAGTTTGCATTTCTTGCCTTTTTCATTTGGACAGCTTGAATGCTATTTGAGGCAAAAGCCTCATATTCCAGATTTATTAAATATTTGCCTATCCTAACAAGTCATACACATAGGAAAAGCTTATTTAATCAGTGTCAGTTTATAAATGCTTCAGAAAACAAATTACACTTACTGTACTGTTCAGTTTTGTGGTTCAAGGTCACAATTATGTCATCTAAAAAAAAAAAAATAATAAATTTTATCCAGAGTGTGGCTCAGTAATTCCATTTAATTCCATGACTGTTTGTTAAACAAAGATTGCATTTTATCATTGAATACATTTTTAAATTTTAGTCACTACTACAAACTGATGGCAAGAGCTGCTTAACCAATCTTAAAAAAAAAAAACATCACTTATGCAAAACAAAGAAGAAAAAAAAAAACCTTTAAACTGACGCGATTTCTTGCTTTCTGGGTGAACTTTTCCTTTAAAACATTCTCGAATGATTTATTCCTCCATCATAAGCTCTGTGTCCGACACTGATGAAATGTGCACCCTTAAGAGTAACCATTAGCAATGAATCTCACAGCTGCATGCTTGCAGTTTGCGCAGTATTGATTATACAATATACATCATGTCAAATAGAGTCAATTTAATCGAAACATAAATGAGAACACTATGGGAATAGATAACACACAGAAAACACCTGGGAATAAGTTGACCTTTGCTGTGAAAATGGAAAACAACCAGCTCATAGTACAAAGAAAAATGAAATTTAATAACTAGACCTCCCTACACCCTTGCTTTGTTGGAGACGAGATGCTGTTTTCCCTCACAAAAATCTCATACAGTAGATTGTAGTAAGGCTGAAAGGCACGTCCTCAAAATGTAATTGACCAGACTTCGAGGTTTCCTAAGAACACTTGCTGAATATATCTGTATGGCGCTCAAATATGGATGACACTGAATACATTTGCCCATCCACAAGCATTTGATCAGTTTAAAGGAGGGCAGAACATTCGAATCCTTAGGGTCTCTGCGTCTCTTTCCTGTCCATCAATTCTACCTCTCTGTTTGATTGCAGTTGATGGGATGTCTGAACGCCTCAGACACAAGACGGAATAGGAAATCAGTTTGGCTAATCAGTCATAAAAGTGAAAGCTGCCCAGGGAGAAGAAATGGAGCCAGAATGCATGCAAACAGGCATAAGTTAAGAGAAAATGAAAGCTGACATTGCCATGGGAACCGCTGTGTGCGTCTGAATGAGAATCTATCGCCATAATAGTGGGAGAGATCAGCAGACCCTTTTAGCTAGACTCCAAATTCACTTGGAGAGAAAGAAGAGTAGGATTATATATTATATAATGCAAAAATACATATAGATAACATAAATCATATATTAAACTGTCATACTGAAATAAAATAAAGATGCTTTATACAATCCAAATTCTTGATTCTAGCCCTGGTACAACAAATAATATTACATATACAAACTATTGTACTGTACATACAAAATATAAGAAGCTGGATACACAGTGCTTAGCATTGTAACAGATGTTTACATGTCTTTCTATAGTGTATATTTATTAATAATAAAGGTATTAGTTATTTTATTGATATAGTTACGTCAGAAGGGAGATGTTTGTTTCAGGGGAAATGTGGCTAAACAAATTTAGGCACTAACACAAGCACTAGCCTATTTTACAAGAAACCCATATATTGGAAGCATTTAACGAATACGGATGAACATTAAATAACAGTCCCAATTTAGGATTTGTTAATACACCATTTAACACAATTGAGTAAATATTAAATGCTGGTAATTTATTTTGTTCTATTATAATCATTTAAAAAAAAGGCTGGCATGGTGGCTCAGTGGTTAGCATGTTCTTCCCGTGTTCGCGTGGGTTTCCTCAAGGTGCTCCGGTGGATTTCCCCCACAGTCCAAACACATGTGGTATTGGTGAATTGGATGAACTAAATTGGCTGTAGTGTATGAGTGCGTGTATGAATGTGAGGGTGCATGCGTGTTTCCCACTACTGGGTTGCAGCTGGAAGGGCATCCGCTGCATAAAACATATGCCGGAATAGTTGGCGGTTCATTCCTCTGTGGCGACCTCTGATAAAAAAAGAGACTAAGCCAAAAGAAAATGAATGAATAATAAATCCACAGTGTTTGTGCATGCTATTGGACTGTGAGCACATCATTGAACTGCATTTATTTCATAAAGCTGAATTTATACTTTTATCTGGTTCAACGGAGCATAACTCTGCTAACTGTACACTCAGAGCCCAAAGTTGTGGAGGATATAATGCTCGAAGATGCGCTGACCATTGTATTATTGTTTCTAACAACAGAGGGTGCAGATTGGATAAATGTAATTATATAAAACATGAATAGGTTGTGAAAATGTTTGCTTTTAGTTCAGCTATGTAAATTAGTAACTTATTCATTTTCTTTTTTGGCTTAGTCCCTTTATTAATCAAAATGAGTCAAATCTGCAAAAAAACAAAAAAACCACACTGCCAGCCGAAACGAGGTCATGCACACTAAAAGTGAACTTCGACCAATGCCACAATGACCCCATACCTGCCACACACACAACAGCATAAATCAGCCTTAACACATACAATGTTGTTCTTGTTATTTTTGTTTGCTATTTCACAGGAACACGTCTAGCATGATTTTCATGTCAGACACAATATTTCACACACAGTATATATATTTGTATTTTTACCTGGGAAGCTATGTCACGCTCAGCGGTGTGTTCATGAAAGCGACAGGAATTTACTGCCACTGAAACACCTAAAGTTGTGCTACTTTCCGAATTTCTCCTATCGGAAATTAACAACTTCCGCATCCTGAAACCACCTTTAGCAAAGCAGGTTTTCCTTACTCACATGAACCAGCAACAGCATCTATGTGAAGACAACAACTCCCAAGATTCCACACTCCATCATTACTCAGCATCTAAAAGTATTACTGAAAATTGATTAGTAATGCCTTACATTTTTGTGTTACTGCAATGAATTACTCTAAGCCGGCAGCTGGCTCTCTGCAACTCTCACATGGTCGCCTACTGAAGCTAAGCAGGGATGCGCCTGGTCAGTACTTGGATGGGAGACCACATGGGAAAGCTAGGTTGCTATTGGAAGTGGTGTTAGTGAGGGGGCGGTCTGTGTGGGTCTTAATTCCCAAAATATTGATGGGGACTCTGTACTGCTCAGTGTACTGCTTTGTTAAAAATACCAGGATGTCATTTGATTGTCTGCTGATGCGTCATCCAGGTGGATGCTGCACACTGGTGGTGGATGAGGAGATTTCCCCCAATGTTCCCCCCTTTGGGTGTCCACAAAAGCGCTATATAATATGCAAGGAATTATTATTATTGTTAGTGCCAACACAGCCAAATTCTACCTTCAACATATGAGCTCCAAAAAAAAAAAAACTATTTAAGAGGAACTCTTCCAATCCAAAAATAGAATTGTTCTTTGTGAAATTAATTGTTGCAATTCCTCTTTTTTTCCTGAAGAGAAGCAAGCAGCAAAAATCTGTTTTAGCATATAAGTGCCTATATTTTCATCAGAGACACATCTTGTGAAGGTTCGCAAGATCATTGATTAGGTTGCAAAGGGTATTAAACAACAGCTGTACATACAACAAAAGCAAGCACGTGCCAGTCTGTTGATTCATCCATCATCATTTTCCTAATGGATTTAGGCAGTCACCCATATTTCCACTGACAACACTGTGAATTCATTACTCATGCTGGCACTTCCATCATCCAACAAGCCACACTTCCATCCTCTGTCAACAACACGTAAACAGAGCTGCTTTTCTTATTGACCAGGAGATTGCATATTAACGTGCTAGAGACTACACTATTAAAATGCATTGATCAGAATGTATTTTGTTTCGCCACTGGCAAACTGTCAAAATAATGTGAGTACAGCTAAAACCCAAACCAATTCATCTTTCCATTTTCATATTTTCCCCTCTCTATTTTATTTAGCATGTTGACGGTAAACATTTTCCTGATAATTTCTGTATTCATTTTTCAGTGCACTCTTAGCTTTGAGCTGTTTGGCTGGTGATAAATTTTAAAAACCTGCCAATTAGCTAGACGGTGCTGAACAGCTTTCTTTGTTGCTTTTCGTCATTCATCAAAGCTGCGCTTTACTGTACCGCTTCTTGCTCGAACTGTTCTGCTTAGACATTCAAACAAAAATATGCTAATGCAAAACACAAACGTCATGCTAGTTTTCTTTCTCTAGCATTTCTTTCTTACTAAGGCTGGAACATTTGACTGGCTTAAAAAAAAATTGTGAAATGATATTAGTCAATTTAACACAAACATTTAGAATGTTTAATTCTTAAACAAAGTCCACATATATTAATGCATCTCCCTGTATGAGAACTTCCTATAGACATAATGATTTTTAAACTGCATATTCTATCCCCCTCCCCCAACCCTAACCCTAAGCCCAACCCTCACAATCTGCCCTTTTACAGTTTCAAAATAAGTAATTCTGTGTCAAGGGCAATTTAAGGAATACAAGTCACACACACACACACACACACACACACACACACACACACACACACACGTCAGCTGCGACCCAGTACTGGGAAACAGCCATAATCTCATTGGCTGTTTCTCAATTCCAAGAACGCAGAGAACGAACTTGCCACGTTACCTTGGGAAAACGAACACAGAACGCTTCCTGTGAGAAATAAAAATGCTGCGTTCTTTGTGATGGTCACATGACCTTTGCGTATTTTTAACTGAAAATAATTTTAACATTACAGCATTCATACAACAATTTTTTTTGTTTTTCCCCTTTTCAATATATATAACATGCACAAAAACCTTACAAATACACTTTGCACAATACAAATAAAACTGATTTTAATACAAATTTCAGCGAATGAACACCCTTAATGTGATTATGACTAAGATTTGCATGGTAATTTTACTTTCACCGTCTCATTTAGGGAAACTCCTGAGATAAATAAGTTATATATCTGAACCTTAATAATACATCTATTAAAAAAAATGCTGCGCTTCCCACATCCTTTATTCAGCCACAATGAATTCTGGGACTTCTCGAGCGAGTTTTGCGCTCAAGACTGCACCTCGCATCCACGATATCAAGAACGTATCCGGAACTTTCACTCCGGTCTTGAGTTTTGGAACTGAACTTTGACGGTTGATGATGACGTTACACAAGAACACAAGATCGCATATTGAGAAACAGCCATTCACACACACTATACGGACAATTTAGCTTACCCAATTCACCTATAGCTCATGTCTTTGGACTGTGGGGGAAACCGGAGCACCCGCAGGAAACCCACGCAAACACAAGGAGAACATGCAAACTCCACACAGAAATGCTAACTGACCCAGCCGAGGCTCAAACCAGCAACCTTCTTGCTGTGAGGCGACAGCGCCACCTATGCATGTCATATTAATTATTATTATTATTTTTTAAAAAGCCACAGTCCTCCAGTTTAACAAAATTAACTAAATATTACAATGATGTTGGTCAATTTAACACAAATTTAGTATGATAAACTTTGAAGACAGATAGAAAGAACACTAAAATGTTAATTATGCACCCATAATGCTAAACATTAATCTAATAATAAAACTTAAATTTAAATGTTAAAGCTTATGTCGGGCAGTTTAACACAAATTATTATTAGTATTAATTAACTCTGAACACTGACAGACAAAGTAGATGAGTTAAAGGTGCTGTATGTAAGTTTTTTACTCTCCTAAAGCATAAACATAGCATAATATGTTTGCAGATATTTAAGAAACATGCCAAGTGAATATTCTTGTTTATCTAAAAAGCAATGCTGAAGTCAGTTATTCTGCTTTGAATATGTGCCAGAATGCTGTCTTTGTTTTGGTTCTCTTAACCTGCCCAATGCCACTTTAGCCAATTATATTTCAGCACCCTGGGTTGCCTGGTTGGAAAACCGCATATTTCATTCATTCATTCAGAAAGGCTCTCAAAGCATGGACAGTAGCAGACACCGAAATAAGACGCATATTCAAAGTTCCACATGAGGTTGTTAATTAGCAAATAATATAAATATTACAAACCTAAAAATTAGGGAAGCAGGTTACACTGTAACCCCGTGTCCTAACAACACGCCACATGACGAGATTTGCAGTGATAAGCAATTTGGCTGTTTGCACCAGACACAGCATGACATAAATTTAAATACAGCCATTCAGAAGCACAGAATATGCACTCACTCACAAAATGGTAAGGTTTATAATCTTATTAATACATATTAAACCTCTTTAACATTATTAAATGTAGATGCTGAATCACTGATATGTGCTGGTTTTGAGTCACAGTTTTAAAGTTCAATTTCAAATGTTTATTTTAAAATCTGAGGTAAAACTGTCTGCTGCTGCTTTCAGTATTATAGCAATAAATGTCATGGAAAATGGCATTCAAACTCCCATTATTAGCATTTAACACTAAATAAAGCACATGATCATTGTCAGTTTTCTGTTGTTCAGCTGCAAGAAATAGAAGCCGTTTCTATTATATCAATTCGAGAAGTTGGTTAGAGCAAAAACTCCTTTTAATATGGAAAATATTCCTTCTATCGCGTGCTGTTGCTTTTATTTTAAACACGATTAAAATCAGCCTTGTTGGTCCTCAATCTGGCAACCTACGCTTGCCTTTGTTTTGATCCAGGAATGCAATACCTAGTTCAACCACTGGGTTTCAAACTTACATACTGCACCTATAAACTACTCAAAACACCATTTCAAATGTGGTGGGAAATGCTTTAAAAAGATGCAATATAGCTGTCATGTACTGTATATGTGCTTTACATAACAGCAATAAAAATGAATAAATATATTAAAAAAAAACTAACTAAATGAGTCAGATTCACAAAGTGAATTTCTAATTCAATCACTTCATGGCTGCATTGGCCAATGTAGCAACTCAGCAAGAAACCAGCAAATTACACCAGCTAATGGAGCAAGAACAGTTTGGTCATTTACAGCATGTAACGCCACAGGCAATCAATTAAATAAAAACATATACACTCTATAATGCAGCGCTTTAGCCTCTGATCCTGAAAACACATATTGTTCTTCTCATTCATAATAACTGACAATTTCCATTGGCTAGCTCCACGATTGTTCCTCTGTCTTGAACACTATATCATACAAACACTTAGAATATTATGTTAAACACATTTTGCAACATGCACAATTCATTTTCCTCCATGTAGGAGGTTGTTTGCAAACACGTAGTCATTTCACACAATGCACATATCAAAATATGAATTAGTAATTGCGATTAAATCAATATTTTATACGTATATTTCAGTCATTACTTACAGTTTAGTCAGCGGATGAATTAAACATGAGGTTGTTGGTTAAATGGAGTGTAAAGAATGTAGTAGTTTCACAGGGAAAAAGAAACAGGCAGAAATAAAAAGACAAACGCAAAGCTGGAGGTGAAAAAAAATTAACAAAAAGTCATTGACTATGGTCACTGACAACACAACAAAGTCATTGACAACACAACAAAACACAATGCGATTGGTAGACATGATCTTTCTGAAAATCGGTACATGAATTATACTGGATGTGAGAAAGGATGTCACAACAATAACAAATACATTAGATGCAGTGCTCCTGTTCCTCCTTTTCAGAAAATGGCAGCATTGTGCCTGTCACCCTGTGCTCTTTGTGATGTTGAAACTGACAGTAATGTTGAAAGTGGAAAGTTTCCTCTGCATGGCATAAGATGTGCTTTTCATGCCCTTCTGTGGCCTCTGGGTTTAAAGGTTGCTAAACAGTGAGAAGCAGATTTTATTGCTAAAGCCTTGGGGGAAACCAGTCCTATGATCTGTACCATAACAAAAATGTAGTTTATTCATGTGCTATTAGTATACTTTTTACACTAAAAGCTAATCGATTATGCGTATATACTTTTTATATACACATACATTATGTGCTGATGGAGGGAAAAGTTTGAAAGAATGAAAATGTTCATATGCATTTGTTTTTATTGCAAACCATCTCCCCAAAAAGGCTGATACAAATAACAAAAGCAGAAGTGCTGATAAAGATCAGGGTCTGCTAGTCTATTTTGGGGGTTGTAGTGTGGTTATACCTTGGAATACGCTGTAAAATAATATCTGTTAATTGACAGTTTATGTGTTTTATTATTCACGTGTTTTTCGTTTTTACGTTGTGATTTACGATTGTGAATTACCTTATGGGACCTTGATCTCTGCTCTAACTTCTTTTCAACTCTCCAGTTTAACAAAGTGACTTTAGTAGTTTGAAATAAAATAATGTATAAGAAATAAAATACATGTATATAAACTATTAAAATGTTAATAAACAGTTTTGGAAGAAAAGATCAAGGTCCCATAATGCAATCCAAAAGCATAAATATATGAAGAAAAAAAAAATAAAATAAATAAATAAATGGAAAAAACTGCTAATTAACAGATTTTATTTTATTATTTTAAATGTCTTATTAGGTTTTGGTCACATTGTCAAGAAAGAAACACAAGCAGCTTGTAACTCTTGCTCTGGCCTTCTTTCTCTCTGGTCCTTATTTGTCTTTCTCTTTGTTTCTTTCCCTCCCCTCAGGTAACTTTTTACATTTAAGCTGGGCACAATTAATATTATATACTGTATATATATATATTTTTTTCTCATTTCGTTTTATAATTTCATTTGTTTGTTTTTCGCAACTAATTCAGTTGTAACCATAGCCAAATATTGTTATTAATTAATTTCACTTTCAAGTATTCTGTGAATTACTTTTGATTTAACATTAACATGCAATTGATTCATATTGCAATACAATATAGTCACATAACAGCAATGCTCTTCTACATATTAAGCTATTATATCATTAGCTATTATTTCAGCAATTGGTATACAATTGCAGAAGGTGGTTTAACTAGACATGTACAGTTTTACATCATCATGCTGATAACATTTTTTAGTCCTTCGGTAATACTACAGCTCGAACCACTGTAAAATGTAAATTCTGTTATTAATCACTCACCCTCATGTTGTTTCATTCCCCTGAGACCTTTGTTCGTCTTCAGAACACAAATTGATATTTGTTAGATGAAATCTGAGAGCTCTCTCATCCTCCATAGACAGTGATGGTCTCAAGACTTTAAAGCAAGGGACACCAATATTTGTCCTGGAGAGCCGGTGTCCCTGCTGACTTCAGCTCCAACTTGCCTCAACACACCTGACTGAAGGTTTTAAGATTATCTAGTAAGACCTTGATTAGCTTGTTCAGGTGTGTTTGATTAGGGTTGAAACTACATTTTACAGAACATCAGCCCTCCAGGAACAAGCTTGGTCTGCTTTAAAGTCGAGAAAATGAACCAAAAACATCTCATGTGACTTCAGTGATTCAACCATATAGAAAGCTACATTAACAATTTTGTGAGCAAAAAAAAAAAAAAAAGTAAAAATCTCCTTTTACATCAGATCAGGGAGTGTGTTTACTACGAGAAATATGCGCATGTGTTGCGCTGCTGATTCTGATGACAATACATGGTACTGCTCGCAGTAAATGCACACCCTGACCTGACGCAAGAAAGAAAATATAGACAAGCTAATCATAGTTCTTTTAGTGCACAAAAGTGTCCCTGAGCTTTGTATGACTATAGTGGAACCACTGAACACATGAACTAGTCCCAAGAACACTCTATACAATAATAAAAAAAAAGAAAAACCTTTAACATGCAAAGGAACTTTATATACATCCACAAAAGGCTCTTTGGATCATTTTGATAGGTTGGAAGTTGAACTTTCTTTTGATTATTATAAATGTTCTTTACATTATTCATTTTCCTTCGGCTTAGTCCCTTTATTCATCAAGGGTCGCCACAGCTGAATGAACCGCCCACCTATCCAGCATATCTTTTACACAGTGCATACATACACACATACACTACGGCCAATTTAGTTGATTCAATTCCCCTATAGCTCATGTCTTTGGACTGTGGGGGAAACCGGAGCACCCGGAGGAAACCCACGTGAACATGGGGAGAACTAGCAAACTCCACACAGAAATGCTAACTGACCCAGCGAGGACTCGAACCAGCGATCTTCTTGCTGTGAGGCGACAGTGCTAACCACTGAGCCACCGTGTCGCCATTCTTCACATTATGAATATGAAAAATAGATCTTTTAAGAGTGAAAGCTTATGTAGGCAGTTCTACAAAAGGCAGAAATATCATTATTTAGCTCTAGTCAGTTTGAATTGAGTTCATTTCAATAGCAGTGTTGATGCTACAGGATGTAATTCAGCTGTAGAGCACTCCCATTCATCTAACTTTTTCATGCTGCCACTGTTTCAGAATGTTCAGAGAAAGTAATTTTTCAATAATGTTTCCGAAATGATAAAGCAGAATGTCCCCTTAACTTTCAAATAACCAAGAAACAGTTTGACTGTTCAGAGAACATTCATATACAGCATTTTTATAATATAATGTGCATTTTACTGCAACATTTTAGGACATGTTTAAGCCACTTTAAGTTTAAAAACTGACACAATATTGCAATGATGCTCCCTCCTAATATTATTAAATGTCAAATGACCAGAAACTAAATGGCTAAACAGAACACAATCCCTTTCAAAATCGAACATGTTTTAATGAAAACTGCTAATTAATTAGATTATTACATAATTTTGTTTATTAAACTGGTATTGCTGGTTGATAAAAGAGTTGTGTTATGATGCATGATGTACCATTTAGATGTAGCAGCAACAAAGGTAAGTTTTGATGGCTCTCAGTGAATTGTTTTGTTCATACTGTACATTTCTGTCTTGACAAGTCAAGTGGTGTGTCTGTCTGGGATTATCGCATTGTACATCATAATGTATGAACTGACGCTTGTGAATGTGCCAGTGACAATCGTTTGTAAAGTTTGAAATATGGATATTTTTCATACAAACAACAATTGCTTTGCTTCAGAAGGCATTCATTAAACCACTGGAGTCATTATGGCTTACTTTTATGTCGTTTAAGAGCTTCCAAAATTATTCAGCAACCATTCTTTTCTTTTTTTATATACTTGGAAATTTACTAAGCATATACAAAGATGAGAAAAGTTATTATTTAATATTTCTTTCTTCTGCTGAACACAATGGAAGATATTTTACAGAATGTGTGAAACGTGACTCGCTCCTTCCCCCAAATCCCCCTACTGAACGTCTGTGACACGCTCCTTATACCCACCCACCCCACAGAACGTCTGCGACACCACAGCGGCGCCCCTGCCCATTGACATCTTTTTTTTTTTTTTATTGTGAATGTCAGTGGTTATTGGTTTTAAAGATTATTTAAAATATCTTAATATAACTTTCTAATTGATAAAATATGTCATTTATTGGAAAAGTAGGTGTATTATTTTTGTTGTGTTGTAAAAAAAAGGACATAAATCCTAATTGTTCATTTTATCTTTAGTGTGGAAAAACGGTTTATTAATTTACTTTCTTTTCAGCTTAGTCCCTTTATTAATCTGGGGTCACCACAGTGGAATGAACCGCCAACTTATCCAGCATATGTTTTAGGCAGCGGATGCCCGTCCAGCTGCAACTGATCACTGGGAAACATTCATACACACCCATTCACATTCATACACTACGGACAATTTAGCTTACCCAATTCACCTATACTGCATGTCTTTGGACTTGTGGGGGAAAACTCCACACAGAAACGCCAACTGACCCAGGCAGGGCTCGAACCTTCTTGCTGTGAGGCGATTGTGTTACCCACTGCAGCCGATGTGCTGCCCAAAACTGTTAGTAAATAAAAATAATAAAATGAGTAGACCAGTCAAATGTTTAAAACACAACTGTATTCATCATTCATCATAATTAAAAAGAATAATTATATGCAAAGCAAAAAGATTTAGGCTAAAAGCAAAAAAAAAAAAAACAAGAGGATGATTGTACTGCGTTCAGAGGTGACTTGTTAACTTGGTTATTCACCAGCAGAAATAGTCAGGTCTCTAGTCTTTTTAAAGTTTCAAGTAAATTTTTTTTTTCCATTAAAGTCGTGCATGAGCCTGCAAGTCACTGATAAGAGCCCACCTGATGTGATACATATCTGAGGAGCATTTCAGGTGTGGGGATCAATAAGCTGTGATGCCGGACCAGCGCAGACCCATCATGCCCACCCCGTCATTACTGAGGGCTTTCACAATGAGCCCATTGACAAATTAGGTCTGCGTGACCCGGTGAGTGACAGAGCGGGTTAAAGGAACAGACAAGTGCTAATCTAAAATCAAAATGCTGCCATTCCTCTGTGAGACAATCTACTATAAACCTACCAAAATCAATACTGTGGTGCTTGATACACTCGCTATAAAACACAACCACAATTTGACTTGTGCTCTAATGTGCAACCCAGGCTCATTGCAAAGACATGTTTGTGGTTACTCTTTTCCAAAAGAAATATAGCCGTGTGCATGTTTTGTGGGACAGAAGTGAATGTCCAGTGAGTAAAGCTAAAAGCATGTTAATCTGAACGTAAATCTGCCCATTTTTATGTTGGTTGTTTTATGTTTTAGTGGGCACATGAAGTGTAAAATGTCCATTGAGTGACATTAACTTTGAACCAAGTTTTTTCTTTCTCTCTTCATTTGACAGTCAATTTTAAAATGATTTTAAAAGCTAAATATCTGGTGAATGATATAATGAGCATGTTATGCCAAGTTCAGACTGCACACTTTTCAAAGTAGTTGCGTCACAGATGTTTTCACTCTGCATGACTATCTGGGGCAGCATTCCGTCGCTGCTGTGTTTACACTGTAAGATGGATCGTCGACAGGGGGTTTCACACTGCATGACTTAACAATAGGAGAATCGCCGACAACTTTGTCAAACTACGTCTCACAACCAAACACGCGAGAAGTGACATGGAAACAATATGAGGTCGTATAGCGTATCTTTTGTTATTAACTACATAATGAGAAAGAAGCCTTTAGTGGGGAAGAAAATGTACTTATTTTGCTCACCTGGCTTTTCAAGGAAATTAGCAATTTCTCTTCAACCTTTTTCTTTTTCGACCCAGTTGTTGTATTACACAGATCACACGTCAAACAGACACAATGCTCCTGCCAAATTTCCTCTAGTTTTTCCTCAATTTCTTGGGTCCAAATAGACCAAAAATAAGCCCTTTCAACCTCTCCCCAATCTCCCGCTGGCCTGCAGATACCCATACTAGTGGATGGTGCTCTCTCATTGGCTGTAGATAATCGCCTATGTTATTTTCATTCAGAACACTTTTCACACGCCATCATTTAAATCGCCAACAGGTCCAGATATTTAACAGGCCAAATATCTGATGGGTGTCGGCGACTCATAGTTCACAATGTGTGATTGTTACTCACGTGTACCGCTTTGCATTTTCGGCAATTTCTCAAAACCTGTCGGCAAGTCAAAATCGGGGTTAAAATCATACAGTCTGAACTCTGCATTAATAATCATAATTTTGGCAACTTCATATAAAATACTATAGAATACACAAGATGTCACTGGTATAGTTTTGAATGGGGAAAATGCAAGGATCTGTGGAAGAAAGCTCCGTCTATCACAGACATGACAAATATTTTTGCAGTAGGCTACTTAAAGCTTGAAATCTCTACGTTTCAATGAACCAATTAAACTTATTCTCAGGTTTTGTAATCTGTATGAAACAAAAGACAAATACTGTCTCTTCCATCTGACTCCATTGTTTGAACTGAATCGCATCCTCCAGACACAGTCATAAAGGAGGTTGTTCCCTTCAGGTACAGATGTGTATTATCATGGGCATCCTAAAAATTATTATTATTATTATTCGTATTATTATTATTATTATTATTATTATTATTATTATTATTA
>CAIGQW010000302.1:17091016-17102242 GCA_903798125.1 Danio choprae | reverse complement strand
TGTGTGTGTGTGTGTGTGTGTGTGTGTGTGTGTGTGTGCTTTGTTATTCTTCTTGCTATTTCCGTACAGCAGATACAAAATTTATAGGTTTTTGCAACAAAACTATAGCCAAATCATAAAAAATAACAAAAATAAAAATATATAAATAAAAGAAATAATAAATATGCCACCGCCCATTAATAAAGAATATATTTTGCATCACTATATGCATTACACACAGTTCCTTCTTTGAAACGAACTGTATATTAGTATTTATAAAAATTCTGTTATTAGACTTTCTTCTGGCAATTACATATGCTTTTGCAGTTATTATTTAGCAATAATCTTGCAGAGTCCTGCCAATATGTTACCACAGAAACAGCCACACATATAGTCTTTCATCTAGTGCCACTGCACCTCAAAAAAAGTGTGCATTTCTTTTTCTTTTTGCACACTGTTTCTGTTTAACATTTACTTATAAAAATAGAATAAACATCCAAAAACAATCAATTAGACATGCAATCATTGATAAGACAGAATGTTTAAATATAATACGCTACTAAATAAATGATTACACATAGCAATATAACAACGTTTCCAAAGTTCACTCTACAATGTGCTGAACACTGACATTTCTAAATCGGGTCAATGGTTACCTCTAGAGTTGTTGCACTTATGAGAACTTTTGGCCAAAAACAGTCCTTCAAATAGTGGGCTTTATCGTCTGGTACAATTTGTGGCATTAAAAGAGACAGAGAGTTTTAATGCCCTAAAACCACACATCCAAATTTAATTGAGAAGCAATTATGTAGATAGAGCTGGCTAATTTTTAAAAGAAAAAAATCTATATAACATGTTATAATTGCAAAGTGTAATGATCTCAAAGCAAGCTGCGACCCTTGGCAAGTGACGTCTCTGTCTGTCTCATGTTTGCAGTTGATGGCTGTGGGTGTAATTATTCATTTTGGCACAAAACTCTCACAGTGAGACACACTACAGTTGGAGATGTGAAATCTGCCAATTTGATGTTTCCTAAAAAGATGTTGCCTAAAAGCTGTAGGATGGAATTTAACATGGGAATAGAGTTTTTTGCATACTAATCATGAAGTCAAGAGGGAACTTATTTCACTAGTCAAATCTCAGCTTCCTGTGAACATAAAGATTTTTCTTTTTTATGGTCTTTACTATCTATATCTTTACTATCATACTTTATCTTAAACTATGGCAGCACGGTGGCGCAGTGGGTAGCACAAGTGGTATAGGTGAATTAGGTAAGCTAAATTGTCCGTAGTGTATGCGTGTGAATGAGTGTGTATGGATGCTTCTCAGTGATGCAGCTGGATGATAGTTCACTCAAAACTGAAGATTCTGTCACAATTTTTTTACCCTTTACTTGTTCCAAACCGGTTTGACTGTCTTTCTTCTGCTGAACACAAAAGAAAATATTGTGAAGAAATCTGGAAACCTGTAACCATTGAATTCCGTAGTATTTATTTTTCTTACTATGGAAGTGAGTGGTTACAGGTTCACAGCTATCTTCAAAATATCATCTTTTGTGTTCAACAGAATAAAGAAACTCATGAAAAGTTTGGAACCACTTGATGGTGAGGTAATTTTAAAGGTGAACTATCCCTTCAAGGTTCACTCGCAAGGTACAAAAGCTGTACCTGGGGTTAAACCTTTTCAATACCCATTCAAACTTTTTTACTTTTAGGTACTAATATAAACACTTTGAGTGCTAAAATTAAAGTACATTTACCAAATTGACTTTTTTTTTGCTTTTATAGATACAAAAGTGTACTTCCCGGTGATAGCATTTGTATCATTAGTTGAAAGTCTAGTCTTTAATACTTAGAGACAGTTAGCCTTTAACTTTGAAGACCATTAAAGAAAATTAAGTCAGAACAGGGCTAATTGACTGATGAAAATTTTCCTGAGCTGTGAAAAAATAAAACAAGATAAAATAATATTCATTAACAATTACGGTATAAAGCTGCAAGCTAACATGCTAACATGTTTTGACAAAAGAAACATTGTATATATTACCAACTGAAAACATTACACAGTATCTATTGCTAAGACAATGAAGAGATAGAAAGAGCCATTAATTCAATTCCAGTTGTTCAAACTTAAATGAAAGGTAAATAAACTAAATAAAATGATGTTTTGTTTTTTTGCCTAATTCCCAATACATGTGTATGCATTCAAATGTGTCCTGTTCTAATGCTAGTGAATTCCAAGCATTCTAAGTTAGTGCCACATGCTCAATGTTAGTCATTTGCATAAAACACAGCTAAACCATCTCCATACTGTATATAGGGGGCTCCCTCCACAACCATTGCTTTATTACCTTCTTAATTCTTGTCAAACATATGGTGCTTTCTCCAGCCGTGTTCTCACCAGATCGTCAGTCTATGCCAACTGTGTTATTCTCAAACCCCTTTCACACACAATAAAATGACTTCTGGTCTCATGGAATGCCTTTAGGGTGGGGCTATCAAGGTGTGTCTCGTTTCTGCCTTTCGTCCATTCCTTAATCTTCCTCCATTTTGTTAGCAACACACATCTTCCAACAATCCAATCAGTTCCCAAAGGATAAAATCAAGCTCCAACTTACATTTCTTTCTCATTTCAGGACTGTTTCAATTGGATGTACCTCATGATACGGAAAAAAAAAGTGATAAAATGTTCATCTTAGATCATGGTGCTATCATAGATCTAATTAAACATAAATTTTTCAAAGTAGACACAGATTTTTGGCCAAATTTCGAACACATAACTGGGGCAAATGTTTAATCGCAGTCTTGAGTAGAACATGTTGTCTTCTCTGTTCGATAAGATCTGGTTCTTACTCTCCTCAGGCATGGCAAGTAGTTCCCAGCCGCGGCACGGAAGTCTCTGCGGAGGAAGATGTAAAACACAGGATCCAGCAAGCTGTTAAGGCTCAGAAAGCCTCGTCCTAACTGATAGGGCACAAACACCGCTTTCTCCCAAACGCACGTGCTGCTGTGTATCAGCAGTCCGACATACTTCACACAACCGATGAAATGATAGGGCCCCAGAACCGTGACAAATACGGCCACCAGAAGAGTGAGCAGACCCCTGATGCTCCTCTTCTCCTCGGATAAAAGCGAGTTGATTGCCATCAGCGAGCGGACCGTCTTTCTGTGGAGACCGACAATGAAGCTCAGGGGTATGATGAAGGACACAAGCAGAGTAATCAGCCGGTAGGTGATAAAACTGCCCTCTGAGGGATACTTTTCAATACAAAGAGTGTAATTTTCCTGCTTGGGGAAGAGCTTGTCGAACGCGATGGCAGGTGGCACTGCAATTAGAACCCAAATGGAGAGAGCAATCCAACGAGCAAACTTCAAGTTGCGGAAATGCTTGAAGCTGAGAGGTCTGGCGATGGCTAGGTGACGCTCTAGAGCAATGATGCACATGAAGAAGATGCCCGCGTAAATGCTGATGTAGAAAAACAAACCCATGAACTGACAACTACGGGGTCCGAAGCGCCAGTTGTGTCCATTGGCGTAATAATCCATCCATAAAGGCAAAGTCAGAAGTTGAATTAGATCCGAGATCAACAGGTTAATAACGTACACGGGTAGAACGTTCTCTGATTGGATTAGTTTGTAGAGTCCGAAGAGTGCCAGCAGATTTAAAGGGGTGCCAATGGTGAAGAACATACCATACAGGACGGGAAGGAAGATCCCGTCTTGACTGAAGTCGATTCCGCAAGCGTTTCCCACAGCTGCCGGGACACTGGTGAGGATGCTAATGTTGATTTGACTCTCCATCTTTTGCCTGTGAAAAATATTTTTTGGGTAACACTTTACTTGAAAGGGTGTTCATATAAGACTGTCATGAAACCTTTATAATCATCACACGACACATGCCATGAATGAAAATGAGACTTTATGCATGCGTATGACAACTGTTATTAAGTGTCATTTGCTTAATTTTCCCATTTTAAATTGAGATTGTTTGTTAGGGCAGCTTGACATACTTGTTTGTGTCTTTGTCATGACAGCTTGACATTACCAAGACAACATATTGTCATGAGGCCACTATAGTTATGTCATGAATATTTTTTTAACACTTTTTCAGTGGAAATTTTTTTTATTTGTCATTAAAGATTTGTCATGATAAAGACAAAAACAGATGATGTATATGTATTTGTTTATGTCAAACAAACAGTGGCATCTTTGTATTTAAAATGTCATAACTGAGTGAATGACACTTAATGAAAGTTCTTATACACATGCATAAAATGTGTCATGTCATGATTATAAACATGTACAGAACAAGCAAATCGATGTTTAGTGAGACTTCACCAAGTAGAGCAGGTTGCTGAATCGACATCAACATCCAATCAGCCAATCAGATTTAAGGGCTAAATTTACAGTTTGCCTTAGGTTTGTTATCCAACTATTGATCTATTAATCGCATCTTTGTTATCCAACTATTAATCCCCTCTGATTATGCAGTGAGGTTTAGGGGTAAGGATTAGGCATGGATTATATTTTTTCGAAAAGGAATGGATTTCCAGCATCAAAATCACACTCACCTTAACAGCAGAACTGTGTCCACAAACTTTATTTACTGATTATTTAACAGATGGTTTGGTAAAAATGTATTTTCATGGTCCCCTTTTTTGGCAGGTTCGAAGTATAAAATTGTTGCAACATTACTTTTGTTAGATTATGTAGATTTGATTTTAAATTGTATTGTGGACCAAAAAAACCTGTCAGACTATATAATTTTAACAACAAAACATTGTTTGTCATCTTTAAAAACACGGTTACGTCACTGAGAAAGCTGAATAAGCCTTTACTTTTGATGATCCATCACCCAAATAGTTGGTAAATAGATGATAGTTCACCCTAAAATAAATAGTATTTTGAGTTATTTTCTTCACTTGAACACAAAGGAAAATATTTTATAGAAAGATCTTATCACTACTTATCACTAATATATATATATATATTTATATATATATATTTAGAATTTACAAGACTTGTAAACTTAACATGTCTTTTAATAGGTCATTAGCTAATGGTTTTCAACATTCTTTAAAATATCTTCCTTTATGTTTAAGAGAAGAAAATAACTCAAAAAGCTATGGAGCAAGTGAAGGGTGAGCAAATAAATTTTGGGGTGAACTATCATCTATTTACCAACTATTTGGGTGAAGGATCACTAAAAGAAAATGCTAATTCAGCTTTCTCAGTGATGTAACTGTGTTTTTAAAGATGGCAAACAATTATTTGTTGTTAAAATTATGTAGTCTGACACAGTTCTATATATATATAGTAATATAAATAAATAAGCTTACCTTATGGTTTCAGTTATAAAACTTCAATTTCACCAAATAACTGCTGACAACTCAAGTCCGCTCATTTGCTACAGGAACAGGAAAAGAAAAACTGTGAAAAAAAAAGTAGAATTATAAAAAAGTGTGAGGAGCTGAAGACTGTTGCACATAGCATGTGACTAAAGCATGCACATCAGGAATTGCTTACGAAAAGAAATGGTTACTTTCCGCAAAGGCTTGACCAACATTTCAACATTTAAGCAACACCTCAAGCTTCTCGTTTGTTTGGCCAGAAAGAACGGTTCTACTAGAAAAAATGTCCCTACAACTAATTAAAAACAATACCAAATCCAAATGTTAATTCAATTAATTCAAAAAAAAAATGTTCAAGACATAGAAAATCAATCAGCAATTAAAAAACAGAGTAATTGCATTGATTTGATTGGTTTAAGCTTTAGACCTATACTACGTGAAATAAAACCACTAAGTGGGTACATTGTTAATCCCAAACTGGATTTAAAATATTAATTATTTTAATTCACACATCAAATCTAAATAAAGGTAAGTGACATTTTGAAGCACTGACACGAGTTAAACATGACAATACTACATATTAATATGCAATGGCATTTGGAAAAGCTGAGGGGTGAATATAAAGGCATGTGTTAGACATGAGGAAGAAGACTGTCTGTTCATGTGTCAAAGAATCAGTTCAAGTGATGTCAAAGCACGTACAATACTGGTGTCAGACAGTGAATTGCATCATCATCATGAAAAGCAGCTTGGCATGAACATGTAGAGTGGAGGGTAGATTAAAGCCTGGAGCATGTAAAAAAAAAAAAGCTAAAAGGTTTTTTCAGGAAGCCAAAGACTGGTTTGGCCTTAGATCTTTATATAGTGCTTTTTTATGCCGTCCATTACTGGTCATACTTGAGGGGGGAAAGTAGAAAAGCTAGGCATGAGGCACTGATGGTAACCTGCCTACCTTCAGAAACCGCATACATATTTCATACTCGCAGGCCAGGAAGTAAAAAACTGCAAAGCTTCTGTGTGCTTTTGAAGGTTTTATCAGTCCCTGGTTAATCTACAACTCTAGCGAAGGCTCTTCAAGCGGTCTGAAGTGGCATTTCTTGAGGGTTTTATTTTTTTGGCGAGTCCAGCCTGAGGGAGCTCCTCCAGCAGTCTCCAGAGCTGAGGAAGATGTTTGGAGCTCGGCCTTTGGAGAGGATGAATGCATTGTACTGCTGTGGTACATTCATATGGTGATTTCTTGTGGGGGGGTCTTAGAATGGTAGTCCACAGGGGCCCTGAAAGGAGGAATGGCACATCACCTGGTAAAGACAAAGTCAGAGATTTGGTCCCTAGCGAAGACCACAACAGAGTGTTATTGCACTATAACAGATTTTCTTTCTTTTTTTATGGCAAAGACCCCCTTGTGAGGAACCCATTCCTGAAATATACAGTTTTTGTGTATAAAAAACCCCAGTATGTGGCAAAAATTAAAAATTAAAAAAACATGATGAGTACATAAATGTATACAAAATTAAATAATTAGATTGTATATTATTAGTGAATCAAATGGAAAATATTAACCTTTAAATTAAGCTTACTTTTAACACAAATAATAAACTGGGATTGTTAACTTTACATACCATAATCTTTATTACTTTGCAAAATATATAGATCTATTCATTTTCTTTTTGGCTTAGTCCCTTTATTAATCAGGGGTCGCCACAGCGGAACGAACCGCCAAATATATAGATATAAAAAAATATTTGCAAAGTAATAGATTATTACTTTGCAAAAGATAAAAAATATAGACATATTTTAAAATATAAACTGTGAAAACCAAATTACTTAGAACTAAAATTGATTATAAGTTAAAGAGCAACTAAAACAGAACAACTAAATAAAAACTAATTCAAACTATTATTGAGAGTGAAAACACTAACTTTTAAGCAACACTGATGTAAGCCACAAGAGGAACATTTTAAATTTAAGTCTAATATACTTCATTCATTTTCTTTCGGCTTCATCCCTTTATACATCAGGGTTTGCCACAGTGACAACTTATCCAGCATATGTTTTACACAGCAGATGCCCTTCCAGCTGCAACCAAGTACTGAGAAACATCCATACACACTCATACATTTCGGCCAATTAAGTTTATTCAATTCACCTATAGCGCAAGTCTAAAACCCACGCCAACCCAAGTCTAAAACCCACGCCAACCCAAGTCCAAAACCCACGCAAACACGGGGAGAACATGCAAACTCCACACAGAAATGCCAGCTGACCCAGCCTAAAGTGCTAAAAAAAAATCATAATTTTGTTGCAGAGCAAAAATGTGTCAACATAAATATTGAAAATAACTTAGAAATTCATGCGCAATAAAAGTGCTGTCATTTACATTTCCTCCAATGTCACAGATTAATTTTGGCAAAATGTGTGATTGTTCCAGTGATTTCAATTATAATGGTCATTAAAAATGCCTTGTAAGGTGGTTTCTATGTGAGTAGTGTGTCCCATTATTATTACATAATATGATTTTGTTTTCTGACCATACTTTTACACTGTTGACAATGGAAAGTGTACCTCAATGGCACATTAAGCCGCATGAAATAAAATGTTTGTTTCTTATTAAATAAAGTAAAAAAAAAAATCTATTTGTTCACCACAGACTTTCAAGCAATCTGACCAACACTTCATCATACAAGCGCATAATTGTCGAAACTGGCAGCGCCGACGTGCAACCTAAAAGCAGTTAGCTGTTTGTTATGAGTTCATTCACCTGCAGATCAATAGGCAACAGAAAATAACCCTAAGAGGAGTGAACTTTCAATAAAACTATCGATTTCCACGGTGAAAAGACTTACAATATGTCAAGGCGCAGCTTTTTTTCCGATGCACACAGCGTGGTTTAAGTGTCAGAGCTGGCCAAATGCAGTTTGAGCGAAAAAGCAAAGCAATCTTCAACGTTCCCAACAAGGAACAAACAAAACCCAGCGCACAGCATCCCTCTGTCACAATCGTGTCCCTTGTTCAATCAATACCAGAGCTTATACAGAGACTTTATAAAACGTTATCGATGTCTGGAGATAATGCAATATCATAATACGCTGCATCTTTTCTCTCTATCTCTCTCTCTCACCCAGAACAGATGCACTCATGTTAATAACACACATCAATGATTTAGTACACAGGTAAGTGAGTTTTCTCTTTAATTAACAAATCAATACGACGACGCTGCTTTCTGCTGTTGTAGCGAAAGGTCACCGGTGTGTCTCTGTATGCTGAATAATTGAATTTACATGGATTAAAGCGATTTAGAAGAGGTTTAGCATTCAGCTGTGGCCAGACCTGTTAAATAAACCCGTTGCAGGTGATCCTAATGCTGTGACACAACGGCCCCGGTTGATTCATGCCCAAACCGTAAGCGCTCTACCTCCGGAGGTCCCATCTGCAGGGGTTGCTTGCATGCAATATATAAGAGGTGAAATTGTAGTTGATGCATGAGCATTCGGCGAGCCAATGGGATTTGGACTAAAGAAAACAGCATGACAAAATGCACTTGCTGAGAATTCTGCCTCCACATTTGTTACAAGGCCCCTTGCAAGACGTAAATGAAAAGGCTGGCGGAGGAAAGGGCTTGCTCACGGTGACTTTGACATAGTGATTTCATAGGTATGCTTTGCTGGGACTCCTTATGGTGACCTATTTTATTTGGTTTCTCTTTTACTAAAAGTGGTATGATTGTTTTATTTTAAAAGTTAGGCCAAACATGGAGATTGGTGGTTGAATTCTTGAACATTTAATAGAAATTTTTACAAGTAGGAATGTGTATCTTCATAAAAAAACTAACAAAAAAAGTAAAATATAATTTTTTATATATAATGAAATATAATTTGCTTAGCTAAGTTACGTAAAAGTAGCATTGTTGGTCATTTAAAGTTTACTTTGCAATACTCAGATTGAAGTAAATGCTTTTTTTGCTTGTAAGTTTTACTTAAGCCATTAAGACGTTCTTTTAAACCCAATACTATAGATTTATCATTACAGTATAATGTACACAATAACATGCCTACAAAACTGTGGTAATACGGTTCCTAATTAAACAAATAGGCCTCGATACCTAATAAACAATGACAGAAACAGTAATTGTGTATGTGTGTCATTTTGATACTTCACTTAACACCAAAAGCAGCAAAGAAACACTGTAACAAATACAACAGTGAAATAAATGCCCCAGTGCATTATGAAAACATTAATATCACTTGAGTAGGTTGTATTATTTTGAGTAGGTTGTATGGTTTTATTTCAAATGAAATTGAGTAATTGAACAAGTTTCAATTGAATAATTATATAGAAAATATTTTTTAAAGGAATAGTTTAAAAAAACTATCAAAAATAGAACTGGTTTAGAACAAGTCAAGGGTACATGATGGGAGATTTTTTTTAAAAATTTTGCGTGAACTATCCCTTTAAATGTTTTATTCTTGCCTGGGCTAAAGCGTTTAATGTAGACATTAAAGGTATTTTTATACAATATTTATTTCATCACAAAAATTATGATAAACACTTGCGATCATTTGTTAACTGATTTCATTTCATTTTCATCTACACGATCGCCTGACAGCAAGAAGGTTGCTGGTTCGAGCCTCAGCTGGGTAAGTTGGCATTTCTGTGTGGAGTTTGCATGTTCTCCCCGTGTTGGCGTGGGTTTCCTCCGGGTGCTCCGGTTTCCCCCACAAGTCCAAAGACATGTGGTACAGGTGATTTGGGCAAGCTAAATTGTCCGTGGTGTATGAGTGTGAATGAGTGTATGGATGTTTCCCAGCGATGGGTTGCAGCTGGAAGGGCATCCGCTGCGTAAAACATATGCTGGATAAGTTGGCGGTTCATTCCACTGTGGCGACCCCAGATTAATAAAGGGACTAAGCCGAAAAGAAAATGAATGAATGAATGAGATCTACAAACATTACAAACACTGGATTATGCACTATTTTATTAACGTATTTATTGTTGTCTCTGTTATCGTTATTTGGATAGAAAAAAAATCTGCTTAGCCACTCTGTAAAACAGTACATTTTTACGAATGAAAGCAAGTCAAATGGGTCTAAAAACAACATTTAAAAAATGTTCAAATAATGACTTAATGTGCATTTTCAATCAAGCTGACCTTGTAATTTATATCAGTAAATCCAAAGACTATTTCTCTGAAGACAGAAAAAAGTTGTGATGGCCTTTATTCACTGACTGTTCTCTTTATATCATACTGCCTGTGCAGACTCATTAATCTCACTGGATTTACTCTCAAACCTCATTTTCTTTGTAAATGTTCTTATGAATATTTACAAAACCTTCAGAATGCATTAATGGGCTGTAGAGGACTTTACAGATTTGATATTTACAACTTCTCCAAATATTTTTTTAGGGTCCCATGTTTGTTTTGTCTCCATGAGGATGTTAATTAGCTTGTCCTCTCTGCGAATAAATGAAAAACCAGAACGAAAATACTATAAATAATCACTGAGGTAATTGAAATCTACAATTAAATTCCAAGTCATAGTCATTAAAACACAGTGAGGAGAAAATAACACTGAATTCAAAGGGGAAAGAATTCAAATGACTTCATAAAGAAGATAGAGAAAAAGGAACCTAATGTTTCCTCTTTTGATGGAGAAATGATGTTTCACTCTCTAAAAATATTATGTTATAAGCCAAACTCTCTTACTTCGGAGAATGGATTAAACTAAGAAATTCCAAACCATCAGAACTTCTGCTTTATGTCGTTTTTCATTATGAAATGTGACAACTGGCATAATAACTGTAAAATATTATGTTGCGAAAGAAAGAAAGAAAGAAAGAAAGAAAGAAAGAAAGAAAGAAAGAAAGAAAGAAAGAAAGAAAGAAAGAAAGAAAGAAAGAAA